>JAYKAV010003241.1:135469-161711 GCA_035582835.1 Phoebastria nigripes
TTCTCATACTAAATCCAAAACATAGCACTATACCAACTACTAGGAAAAAAAAAATTAACTCTATCCCAGCTGAAACCAGGACATTATCATACAGAATGCCAAATGCAGGGAGCTCTTTTGCCYATCTAGATCTACTACTTTCAGACAGAACACAATTAGAGGCTTAGTTTTACTGAAGGGCTGATGACAGCAAGATAGTTCAAGGGCCTCTGCCGTATTTTCTTCCAGTCCCCAAGTATAAGCTATGTATAGAAGCTACAGTATAGTAGCTAAGTATCTAATTAACATTGTCTCTAAACAGCATTTGTCAGGGAGTTCATGAGACTTTGGGTAGAGCTATTCTGTTCTCTCACCAGCACAATACTATTGAAGAACTAATTTGGCCTTTTTGTTCCTTTCTGTGTATCTTGGGTTTAATAAGGATTCTTGTCACCATGGTATCCTTACTTTTCCCAAAAATGAAACAAAAATGTTTCTGAATTAGCAGAAAGCAAGTGGCAAAACAAACAAAAATACATTCTGGCATATGAAAGGATGTGACATTTAGCCCTGAAATTTAGCACAAGAGACAGGAAGAGAAAACATATTTTTCCTCTCCTGTGATGTAGTAATGCAAAGTTTTTATGCATTTACTCTAGTATTACATCTTTTTTTGCTAAAATAGTTGGGTTGGTCACAAATTACTCCATAACTGCTGTAAATGCAATCAAACTTTCCAATTTCTTTATTCATCAGGTTGGCCTTGTAATGGCTTCCTTTTTCTTTTTCAACTTTGATAGAAGCTTTTGGTGAAATGAATAAGTAAGTTCTGAAAGAGAGCAACCTGGCTTTGTGTTGCTTGCCACAAGAACTCAGGAATGCTTATTTCAATACCTCAGAATGATCATTCAACTACACTGTCAAATAAACACTCATTAGTTGGTTCCTCAGTAAAGGCCACAGAGAGTATATTTAACATTTAATTTCCATTTGTTTCTCAAGGACAACTATGGGACCCCAAATCATTTATACAGAAGACTGAGTGTCCTGTTCATTTTCTGACCTGCTCCCACACAGGAACTTGGGAAATTTCCAATTCTGACCTAAAAGAAGATAATAGCACAATTAGAAACCACTGTACACCTTTTTCTTTACCACATAAATGAATTGTGGCCAGCTGGTGCTTGTCAGATTCAGCAGCAGAGCAGGTCCTTCTGGAAAACCATATTCAGAGACTGTTGGAAGAGACAATAGCAGAGTGGAATGCCTTTCTTAGAAAATCCTCGTCTGCTGAAATCACACTTATTTTTAAATTTTGTAGTGAGGTGCGGGTAGGATTAAACTCCTCCTGATTTGTATGACCGCAGTAGTTTTTATGCTGTAGTGCTACTACTTCCTATTCTTCTACCTATAGCCAGGGGAGATAAATAGGTATGATTCTTGTCCTGCTTTAGTGTTTTACCCTAAAAACACATTTCACTTTAAAGAAAGCAGGTTTTGCCCTGAAAAGGACTGTTTTCCTGAATTAGCTTTCAGGTTGCAGGTGTGAATTTAGTAACAGTGTGTTTGTCTCTGTTCACTATGAACATTCAGCAAGTTTTTTATTGTACATGTTTCTTATAAACTCACAGGCAAACAAAAGTGAATGCATCTGAACATTCAAAGAAATGTTTGAGAAGATCACACTTGGCGCTAGATCTTTGCTTTACTGACTTAAATACTCTGTACACTGTTAAAGGAGTCTTTATCTGACTTCATTTAGTTCTTCTTTCTCAACAACACTCTGCTGCTTGAAAACTATTTTCTGTTTAAACATATCCTGAAACTGTTTCACATGCAGAACTATAATGGCCATCTCAGGGAGTTGTGTTTTTGATCTACTGGCTTCAGGATGTGAAGAAGGAAATCAAGCTAATAGAAAACCACCCTTTCCTCTGAATTTGTCCCTATCCTGAAGATGAAACTGTTGGTTTCTATCATAGAGTAAACTTGAGACTGTTTGTGTTCATTTAATGTGAAGACAGGGATTTCACAGACACAAATTGGTCCATATGCACTCTGTAGTGCATATACAGGGAATTTGATATATTCTGAACATATCATATTTGCTATATCTTCTTTGATCACCTGTGCAATGTATGAGCTAAGCTCAGTATCCCTGCACAGACTGCTGGTGTTTTGCAGCTTCATCTGATACATCTTAGATATGTTAGGCCTGCTGTATAGTCATCATATCAATAGTGTAATTAGTAGGATAAATTATAGATACCAGTCAAAGCGCAAATGTCTTCCAGTTCTACCTGGTCAAGATTTCTTTGTTTGTGAAAGGAAAACACGCCAATGTTAGAATATTGTAATCTTATTATTACTATTATAGTACTAATACCACCCAACAGCTACACATGATTATGGCAGCACATCCTGGCATGCCACAGTTTCTTAGATAGTGCAAAATATGCATTATCCTCAGTTTTGGAATTTAAAATGTAATTAGGTCAAATGAGTAAGGATAGAGAAAAAATTGAGGTCCTCCTCATTTCTCTCTGTGCTTGTTTTCCAATGTGTTCGGAAAGTTAGCCATATATGTAAACTCGGACCCAGTGACAGATTAGAATTTGGCTGTTGTGATGGTGTCTTTAGTGCCAAACCTTCTATATCTTTTGGAGGAAGAGAAAAATAAAACACAAAGTTGTTATTTCACTTTCTAATAACTCCCCCAAAGGGAGGAATAGGTTCTGAAAGGTTCAGATAAAAGGTTCTATTTTGGTTCTGTGTTTATTTCTGGACTTGGAGAAGGCACTTGTCATAGCCCTGAACTTTGATCAGAAATGAGCTAAGAAAAGTTGACATCATGGTAAAATTAAGGTCCTTGCCATTTCTTGACAGAAGGTGACATGCAAGCTAATACATTTCTTTCAGTTTACCTGATGAAATTTGTCCAGACACTGTAAGGATCCAACTCACAAGGAAAGTCCAAATTCAAGCTGTTTAAGTGAAAAGAAAAACCTGGAGGTGAGTCATATGAGTTATTGTAAGAGCTTCTGTGTTGCCCAAGAAGTATTTTCCGTCAGCTGATTATATTCAACTGAGTTGTTTCTGCAGTGAATCTTTTGTAACACAGGACAAAGTGGTTTTGGGTGTTGGGGGGGAGCCTCTGGGATAGTTCTTTGTTACTCCTACCATTTTTTTTTTTTTTTTAATGGAATGCAAGGTCAAACAGTGTGATTAAATCTTACTCAAATGCCACCACCTCCTTTCTTCTTCTTTTGCCGGTGACTTCCGGGGACCCTATTCTCTCCTGCAGGAAGATAGAAAGCTCAACGTAAAAGTTGAAGAGAGTTCCTCCCTGCAGGGGGAAAACAGAGCCCCTGGAGTGGTTAAACCTGAAAAGAAGAAATGAAAAACAAATGAAATTTTTTCTTGTTTTAGTTGAACTTGTGACTGCCAAGCAACGTGCTTTGGGAATTCACTCTTTCTTTGAATTTTTCATGAAAGAAAAATGAAAGAGAAAGAAAGAAAGAAAGAGAGAAAGAAAGAGAGAAAAAAAGAAAGAAAAATATATTTAACTTACCAATATATTTATTAACACCTTCCTCCTATTCATTAATGAAGGAATTGTACTGCTAAGAACCATACCTCATGGGAATCTGCTCAAAATAATTATAACAAAAAAGAGTGGCTAAAATCTGTGATATGAGACATTTGCTTACTTTTATAGAGCAAACAAATTGTGGTCCCAGGGACAATAACATCTGTCTTATTCTACCGAAGCTGTGGTTATTTATTGTATGTAGAAATACATTTTTTAAACTAGGAGTCCCAAAGAACTTATTTTTAGTAGCTATTTAGCTATTAGACATAACTGGTAACAATACAGAAAAACTAGAATGGTTATAATAAACTCTACAAAGGTTAAATAAATAAGCAAGATGATAATTATATTTTACACATTTAAAATAAGATTTCATTTCAGTTTTTAAATAATATCTATTTTAAAGAGATGTAACTGATATGTATAGCCCAATTAATTCCAATAAGATCCCTGTGGCCAAAGCAGGGACATACAAGTTTCTTGTCTTACTTTTCCTTTGTTTCATTAATCGATACATTAGCACAGAAATGGAGGACAATAAATACAAAAGCAAAGCTGATCAAACTCACTAGCTTTAGAAAAAATTAAAATTTGTGAGTCTAAACCTGTATTACCTTATATCTGAATATTTTGAACATGGCTTTATAGAATCATAAATGTGAGTCAATATTGAGATATTCGATTGAAAACAGCTGGAAAATCACATAATGATTCAGGATCTGGAGAACACATAGTCCAACACCTTTTCTCAGAGCAGGATCACCTAGACAAGGTTGCTTAGACTATGTCCAATTAGATTTTTAAAATCTCTAAGGATGGAGACTCCACAGCCTCTCTGGACAACCTGTTCCAGTGTTTGGTCACCCTCACAGGAAAAAAAGTGTTTGCTGATGTTCAGACAGAACCTCCTGTGTTTCAGTTTATGCTCATTGCCTCTTGTCCTGTCACTGGGCACCATTGAGAAAAGTCTAGTTCCGTCTTCTTTACACCTGGCATGAGGTATTTATACTCATTAGTAAAATCCCCCTGAGCCTTCTTTTCCAAAGGGAAGGATGCTCCATTTCCTTCATCGTCTTTGTGAACCTTGGAGGGACTCACTCCAGTATGCTCGTGTCTCTGTTGTACTGGAGACCACAGAACTGGATCCAGCACTCTGGATATATCTCACCAGTGCCAAGTAAAGAGGAAGAATCACCTCCCTTGACCTGCTGGCAACATTCCTCCTCATGCAGCCCAGGATAGCTGTGGAGCTTCTTATCTGTGTCAAGATCTAAAGGCATAGATAAATATATTCAGGACCTAGGTTTGTCTTGCACTTGACACAATATTCAGGAGGTCTTCCTAATTTTCATTACTGCTAATGACCTCTACAATGTTTAGAGATATTTTGTTCCCTAACCTTAAACTGATCTATATGACTGAAAAATGGATTACAATGAATCTGTTTGCTGCATAAATTAGGTAGTCATATGCCTATTCTCCTTGGGAGCTGGAGGGTAAGAATTATGTCCTCCCATAGGTAAGAGCAGGAGGTATTTGTGTCAAGATCTTTGTTTTCGCAGTGCCTATCATGTCATTAACCTTAAGCCTCCAAATACTCTTTTAAAAGGGAGGATTACAGTTAGAAGGATAGTAAGAAACATTAAGAGATCATAAAGAGTACCTTCTCCATCTGGTTCTGAGAGAAGAAATTAACTTCTACAGAAATACCAGGCATGTGCAGTGAATACTCACTTTTTGCTAGCATTCTATAATACCAAGTGTTCTTCTGGTGATTTGGCTGAGGAGAATTTTGGGCTTTGCCCCAGCTTGCTTTAGAAACTGAATGAACATGTTCATCGTAGACTCTTAGTGTTTTATCTTCAGATTTGACCCAAAGTTACTGGAGATAATTGAGCAAACATATGATATAATCAAGTATCTGTCTTTCTTCTTTTAACTCTGATATAATCATACTTCAACTTGAATATTGTGTGCTTATTACTGCTTAATTACAATTTCTAATGCAGAAATTCAGTCTGAACAGCGGATCTGTGCAAATTCACTGTTTTTGATTATTATTACAGGTTCTGTCAGCCAGTGGGATTTGTGCTCAGATGTAGTTTGTAAAAATAAAATGTAAAATCTTCAAATTGTTTTTTTTTTAAAGTTTGCGAGCTATCAAACTCTTTTAAAAATAGTTATGTGAACTATTAACATAAACATTCAAATTCAATGAGATTATAATGTTTTGACTGAAACAGAAGTCATGATATTTTGATGTCATAGAATACATAATGAAGAACAGTTTTTAAATATATAAGATTTTGTAGGGTAGGTCTTAATGTTTTAATTATTCTGCTGAACTTATTTTGGCTTCAGAGACCTAAAGTGCAAGTTTATGAAGCTGTTATTAGTTTTACATTATATCTGCTGCAAATATATACAATTTTAATATCTCTGAGACCGAGAAACATGTTTTTTATTTAACCTTTCAGGTTTCTACAGATGTCCATATCTCTTCCCTTTGTTACAGCATTTTCTTGCCAATGCTTTACAAACAGACAGTTTTCTAAGTATTAGAAACATCCTAATGTTAATGAAACATTCTCAAGTTCACCACACTTGGAAGAACACTTCTAATAAAAATGGTCACACATGACTTTATTGCATTTAGAGATCCAAATTGTGTTTTTACTAAGTCTAGAAGTAAACCCATCAGAAACTTTATAACTACAGCAGAGATACTATGAAATTACAGATAGGTAACAAAGCAAAATGTGGATGATAGATGTCATAGGTTCTTATTTGTGTTTTCCCTCTTTCCATAGCTCTGAGATTTTTCCCATTTAAAAATTAGTTCAGCAAAGATGTTGGAATACAATGTGACTGAAATACAATCAATACATTTTTATTTCTTATGCTTTTCTGTGGACAGATGACCACAGTTAACCAAGGTACCAAGTAGCAGCAAGTTATATTATGTCAGGTGAGCAACCTCCTTCATGAAGTAAAACACTCACTTAAATTTTTACATTATAGGCTAGCAGCTTTTGCTCGGTTACATGTCTCAGTTGACTTAGATGTAAATTGTTATGTTGTAATAACTGGCTTACTGCCATCTATGTTAAGAAATATGCCACCATTATACTTAACATTGATTTCAGGGGAAGTACTTGTCCATACTAGATACTATCAACCTTATAATAACTCATTCTTAGTAAATCTGAATAGTAATTACACTCTCTGAACACTCTTGTGAAAACAAAGATAGTGTGATTGAAATTAGAATAACCATCAGCAAATGTATCAACACACAGTATAGGGAAGACATAATTCAGTCTTTATTAAGCTGTGAAAGTATCATATGAGGTTAAAAAAAAATCTGATGGAAGAATAAATGTAAAGTTCATGAATATTTGCTTGCTTCAGTACTTACAGAGAATGTCTACTAAAGGGACCCTTTTAAGCTGGTGTCTCAATGGCTGACCTTCTGTTTGCTAAATTCTGCCCCTACAGAAGCAGGGTCCGACAGCATGCACAGTATTAATTCTAATTCACCTATGCACAATATTAATTCCAGTTCACCTTCACTGCAAGTGCTTATGTAAGGGAATATTTGTAGGAAAACACCATATTCACTTGCAGTTCATTTTTATCTGCAACCTGGAGGGAGATTTGCTGCACCAAATTAAGTGGGAAGTCTTATTTAAAATATCTTCCAACAGATATTGGAACTGACTTAAAACAAATCTTGACTTAAAATATTTAAAACATAAAACGTATACATATACTACAAGGAACTAGAATTGCACAAAAGAAAACACTCCTGAATTTGTGTCTCTCACATTAGAGTCCAAGCCATAAGTCAGATGAGAGAAAGAAATTGAACTGATGCAGTTCCATTTATTTCATCACTTACCACTGGCCCTTACTATTATGACTATGTCATATTAAGTTACCGAAAGACCCTCTAACAGCCATAAAACATAAGGAATTTCAGTGCATGGAATTTAAATGGCATCATTCTGCTCTGGATTTATTTTCATCCCTTATGGATCAGTTTTTATACATGGTCATTGTCTCTTGTGAGTGCTCCAAAATGCTCAGGGTAGCCTCAGCATGGATGACATATTCTGATAAACAACATCACATCAATGCTGCTGTCTAAGTTTCCAACACCCAAGGCAATGACTTCTCTGAACTCACTGACTATGAACTCACTGGCTGAACTCCCATGTCTCAGTACAAAACTTCTCTCAAGGGAAATGTGGAATTTCTGCAGGATAATGCTGCAAGGTCTGGAAAGCAAAAATGTCAACGAGAGCTACTGTCTTCTGTCTAGACCATCTACTTTAAGAACAGTCTGTGCTTGGCTTTTCCAGATTGCCTATGTTTTACCCAGAAGGAGTAGTCCAATTAAATTTTACCCTAGTCTTTATTTATGTAAAATTAATATAAAAAGAGAAGAATTAAATGAGGTGAATGAAAAGAGAAAAAAAATCTTCATTGTTTTTGACTGTTTTGACTGGCATGATTTTTGCCTTAGACCAAACATGGGAGTTCACAGCTTGTTTGCAACCAAAGACAAGGCAAAGACTTGGCTGCCTCAAAGTACCAGGCAACTTTGACAGAGAGAAAAGAAACTGAAGGACAGTATTTTAAAAATGATAATTTGAAAAATGTTTATTTTATCCTATAAAATCCTACATTTAGTATTTTTCTACCGTATGAACATAATTTTCCCATACTGAAGGATATTCAAACTTCACCTGAAAATACTATTCCTGACCTTTACCTCTTTTGTCAGGGCTCTGAGTACATCAATAAGCTTTGCAAGGTCTTTCTCTTCTCCACAGGTCACCTCTGATATGCTGCATCTCATGAAGTCACTGAAGGGTTGATGTTGGAAGGGACCTCAGGAGGTCATCTGGTCCAACACCCCTGCTCACGTACACTCACCCAGAGCAGGTTGACCAGGAATATGTCCAGACAGCTTTTGAATATCTTGTCCTTCATGGGCCTGGAAACAGTTCCCAGGGTTATCTGCTCCATCATCTTTGAGTGATGGAGTGATCAAGGTGAGGCTGATTGACCTGTAGCTCCCTGGGTCATCCTTCTTGCCCTTCTTGAGATTTGAGTGACATTTGCCTTCCTCCAGTCTTTGACCACTTCTCCCACTTGCTATGATTGATCAAAGATCATTGAGGATGGCCTTGCAATGACATCTGCAAGCTCTCTTAGCACTCATGGGTGCATCACATCAGGGCCCATGGACTTCAGTATGTTCAGTTTTCTTAAGTATTCTTAAATATCTATGTTACCTGGGATCAGTCTGCTGTGAAAACACATAAGCTGTGAAAAAGTGTTGTGGGAGCTTCATCTGGGGTCTCTGTCCCCTTGCTTGATTGCTGCATTTTAGCTCAGGCCCTTGCCCTGTGTCCTTTTGTGAGTTTTCTTGCAGATGGGCCTCTGCTCAGCATTGCACCTTGCTGTCCCTGACCTGGCATTACTGACTTGGCTTCCTGGCCTGCATTGTCACCATGGACATGGCGGGCAATCACATGAATGTTGGCTAACTTGCTGGTGCCTGACACTTCTCTTCATAAACATTTCTCTTTACCAGCCACCTTCAAGATTTGTAAAGCTATTGTAAACAAAATCATATTCTCCACATAAGAGAGATGAATTCATGATGCACTCGAATAGTCTCCTTTAGTGAAGCTTGGCTAGATGTTTGAGAATTCAAGTACTCCTTTTCCAATCCTCTATGGAAAAAAAACCCTATAAAATGGCCATTCATTAAAAGAGCCAGTATTTCCAAACATTCAGATGTCTAATTTAATTGGTCAGGTTATGATATCAAGCACTGTCCCAGCATGTAAACAGTACTATGAGAGATCTGAAACTCAGATCTTTTATTTAGGTGTCAATTACAGTATAATGCCTGATTTGCTTGAGTCAGCAGCAAAGATTTTCTGCCTGACACTAAAGTCATATTGTCCTTCTCAATCTAAAGGTACTCAGAGACACTACTTGATGAAAGACAGTATACCTGACACTTGATTACAAAGAAGAAGCAGCTGTTGTAACTGTGAATATTCTACATAAGGTACTAAAAGGTCATTGCGATTTGCTCCATTCTATTATGGGAAAAACCAGAAGCAGAAAAAGACAAATAGTTTGCCCAAGGTTATCTGGCAGTTGCAGATCTGGAAATAAGCTTAAGCCTTCTTAATCTTAGAAAAGGTGAAGAAGACAAGATTGGTTTTCTTATGGAATTCTATGTGTTGCACCTTCATTGGAACTATTCCTGAAATAAATGAGATGAAATTTAAAAAAAAATATAAAAAAATAGTATTTGTTAGCGATTAGACACAATGATTCCCCCCTGCCCACCCAAACATTCTTCATTTTTCTGAGTACTCAGCAATTTTTTTTTTTTTGTTCTCTCTCAGGCATTCCTTTCTGAAAACACAGGAACAAATTTTTTTTTTATTTATTTTTAAAAAAACAATGCTTACTATATTTAAAATACTTTTCCATTTGACAGGTAAGCTATAAGAAGAATAGGTTGCATATGTGACACTTTTATAAAAAGGTCTTCTTATGTATATAGACAAATACAACCAAAGTATCTGAAAGAAGCTTGCCTTTTTATCATTTCTCTTGTATTTAGAAGCTCAAATTATAGTGAGTTATAATTTGACATTATACAGCAGTCGCTGATTTTAATCAGACCAACATCTTTACCTTTATTACTAGAAACATTTTCTTTACTCATGATAATCCAAAGAAGGCAGTGCCTCAGGAGCTGAAATAATTTTTGCTGCTGTCCTTTAGTACTTGAAAAAAGTATCTGTTTTGGAACTGCTGAAGAGAATACTTAAATCCATTGTCTGAAAAGTGTTATGTTTTGGGCTTTATATAAATATTTGGGCTTTTTTTTCAATCTGAAGTAAAATTATTTGTTTTCTTGTCTGATCCTCTTTCTACTTCCCCTATATTAACTGTCTGTTCTGGTTTCCTTCACACATCTCATCTTCTTTCTCACATACTTTATTTCTTCCACCACAAGGTTAATCTTTTCTGTGCAGGAGTCAACTGAAAATGTGAATTTCTTTCAGCCCCAACATGAAGGACCACAAAGTTCCCATTCTTCGAGGCTTCATATTTTCATGACAGTCAAGTCCACTATCATAAAAAGAGCTGTGAAGAGTGTAAGATTTGATCATCTGAAGGTGCTTGGACACATACTTTTAAAAGCACACTTAGGACTTTTGCAGTAGGATGGCCTATGAATCTGAGGTAGTTTCAAGCAAAAGTCTGTGTATAGGTACTACACAGCACACAGATAGCAAACCTGATGTTGTTGGGAAGCATAACATTGACATATGGATTTATTAAACATTCATTAAATATTTTACATATGCAGACCATCGATAAAGATGCCTGATTCACTGGGCATGCACTGAAGTATTGCTGTCTGCATAGATAGTGTACATATTTGGGATTATTGCATGGAAATTCCAGGTGAAAAAAGAGGAGCTAAATATGTTGAAGACTTAAATTACTAACTGCATCAATCTACGTGCAATCCTGAAAGCCATGGATGACATCAGTTTCTAGGCTGCGTTCTCAGAAATGTGTGTCGAGTTCTTAACGAGCTAGAATTTCCTAGGTCTAAATAAACTGTACATTGAAATCAGCGCACACAACTTGATTTGGGTTTTGAGTTTCTCTGACATCTTTATTCCTTTTTTCACATGTATCTCTATATTCTTTAAGCAAGCAGTTTGCCAAGTCCTACATTCTTCAACAGTGTCTCCCCCTTCTGCTGGTAGCACACTGTGGGCTTGGGGACACTTCTTAGATCACTGAGCTCTCCAGGCTTCTCTAATCCTGGAGTTTTTGAGTTAAATACTACATGAACACTAGCATTGCAGACTCTTTTAATCACTGCTTCCAAATGAGAGAGTATTACATACTCATTTGTTCTCCAAAGTCATTTGTGGATCTGTGAATGTGCCTCCAAAAAACTGGAAGCAGGATTATCAATTAAAAAGAAAAGTTGGTCAGAGGTAAAATGATGAAATAAGGCACACTGAAAATATTGGAGACAGATGATGATCTTACTGCAAGAGCTAGTCAAAGATAAAAGATGGACTCTGAGTACCACGGGAGAGTTAGGGAAAAATGTATTAGGTTGATAATATTAGTCAATAATTCACTGAATAGGTCTGATCCATCTCAATTTCCAATAGAAATTTGTTTTGCAAATACTTGACAAACAAATAAAAAAAAGACCCCAAAAATATGAAACTGTAAACAAGCAGCTTTGTCAAATAAACTAATTAATACTCCTTATGTCATTGTGATTTCAATGACAATGAAATCCTTTCATTCCTTGCAAGCAGCTGAACTCATCAGAGTTCATCAGAGTTCATCAGAACCTCATCAGAGGTTCTGATGAGACCTATACTGTATGTCAGTATTATGAGTTAATTGAGCAGTTACTGGGAGACATGCAATAGTAGGCAAAGGTTTTGTTTCTGGATTAATGTACAACTCATGTACGGTTACTGACAGAAATATGGGTTAGTTTTTCATGGTGATTAGGTAATGAAACCATGTAACTAGTCACTGAAATGTGAAACAGAAAGTTCTACCCAGCCCTTATATTTTTCTTAATAGGGAAAAATGAAATAAACAGACATTTTTCCATCAACTGTGTATTTGGAATTGCTCACTCAATATAGATTTCAAAGGGCCCTGAGAAAAATAAAATGACTCGTGATGATCTCTATTTCACATCAAGCCTGACCAAGTCCTAAATGACTCTGCTATAAGACTTACAGATAACATATTCCTGGTTTCTTCATTAATATTAATAGTGCTTTCACACCATGGCATAGAAACAATTAAAGCCTGCAGTTTCTCCACATCTGTGTGAGACCTGTGCTAGTGGGTTGTTTTCATTCACTTCAATTTTCTGTTTTAACCATACTATACAAGGTATTACAAAATATTAAAATGAAAAAGTAATAGGACAGCACCGTTCCACTTTCTGTTCTATTTAAAGCTCTTGTGTACATTTCGTTAAGCCGAGCAGCTTACAGAAAGGAAAGAAAAAAGATGTTGCTCATGTTGAGGTTCTACAATTATTTTCATTGACATAGTTTTCTCACTTAGGTTCTAATTAACATGAAGGAACCCATAATTTCTATAGAGGCTAAGAAGCTAATAGGGAATTCTCTGAGGATTCCACCAAAATAAAACATAAATGTTCATGGGGTAAGAAGTGTTACATTGCTGATGTGGAGCATGCCTACCAGACCACGGTTAAGTGTTCATCAGAAAACATAGTGAGTTTTACATTCCCAAAACTACAGAGACAGCTTTTAAAGATGTGAGATAAAGTATGATTTTGGCTTCTTGGCTTTGTGGGTTTTTTTTGTTTTCTTTTGAATGGCTTATGCCTGTGCAAGTCTGTCCACAAAACCAGCTTTAGTGAGCCATACACAGAATTGCAAGTGTTCACAGAATGAGGCTTACATTAGTGAAATGCTTTTATTTCCAATTGCTTGATGTGATGAAGTCATTCATTCAGCCCATGCATAAGTGAGTCACCCAAATTCATCTCAGGTATAAGTGGGCATAAATCAAGTTAACTCATTGGAATTGCACCCACTTACATCAATGCTGATTTTTTCTCACTCTATCAAGGAGTGGTTAAGGATGGCTCAGTGTAAATAGCTTAACAACATTGATCCAGATAAGATGAGTAGCACATCATTTTATTACATAGAATGCCGAGAATACTTGCAAAATTCTAGGTTAATGTCTGAAAACTCATAAGAAAGCACACCTTTTCGCATAACCATTAGTTTTAGAGGCATTGTTTGATATTAAGAACACAAGAAAAAAAAGTGTTGAATGCCTTTACAGTTTGTTTTCTCTATACTCAAAGACTTGGATTTGTAAAAATAAGAACTCATGAATTACATGTCTTATGGGTTTATTCTAGGGGTGTTTTATTCTTCAGCTCTATGTTCTTTATTTGCTGTGATATACACCGAAAGTGAAAGCGTGTCTGTGCATGCATTATGCCAGTCTGAGAAAATTTATCTCAGTATTAGACCATTGGGCCCATAGTGGTGGAATTTCTGTTCTTTAGAATAAAAGAGTATCTGGCTGTAAAATTATAGAAATAGGTTAATGAACTGTTGGCCTTGTATATGGGATTGTGCTAGCTATAGCAAATCAAATCTGATCTAATTGACATCAGAGTAAACTCAGCATGATTGCAAATATTTTTCCTTAAGTCAGGGAAGGAAGGTAGTAAAAGGAATACTATTCAGCCATTTCTTTTTTTTTCCAATCTTTTTTTTCCCTACATATCAAAACTTCAAACCAAGAGAGGCTTCTGCTGTGCTTTATGATAGGAGCAAATAGTGCAATGGAAACAATCCATTTTGGTTCCATACAGGGAGTGAAATCGTCTATGCATGTTAACGTAAGAAGCATATATCAGTTCACTCTACAGTTTTTCCAGTTGTACTAGTTTCCCAGATGACATTGTTAGATGTTTTCTATTACTTGCTGAGGGAAGCCAGTAGCTGAAAAATATATTTACATTATTTGCATTGAAGAAAGTTTCTTCGTAATATTATAAAGAAATTACTTCTTGTTTAAGCAAGTCTTGAGGCAGAAAGCCCTAGACATGATGCTATGTATAAAGATAACAATACTGTTTAACATGAAATATGCATTCATTCTGTTAATGCAAAGTGGTAAGTAAAAGAGAGGAAGTTATCATAGTAGAGGGGAGGGGAATATTATGTAATGCATATGTCTACAGAGACAAAGTAATTGTATTGTATGCTTTGAAAGTAAGCTTCTCCCCCCTAATTAGAGAACCTTTCCCTTACGGCATGCTGCTTACAAGACTAGAAAGGTACATTTTACTAAGTACCTAGCAATACAATATACTTGAACCCCAAAACACTGTACTGGCAAAAAGTTGTTGGCATGGGCTTATGTGCACAGCACTGATCATCAGTGGCATCCAGGCAGAGGTTGCCACCCCTGCTATTAGCAATGTGCCATTTTTTTCTGCAAATTCACTGGCAGAGCAGAAGGGGAAGAGAAACATATGTTAAATCAGCCACAGGCAGCTCAAAGATACACAGAGTGAATGAGTTTGCAATACAGGCAGAGCAGTGAGGCGAATTTCTTCCCCAGTGGGAAAAGGGGGCCAAGATATGGAGATGCTCACATGAGAGGTAAAGTAGATGTCTGTGAGAGGTCCATGGGAAATCTCACAAATTCTCCTGCACAAGGTGCCTGGTCCATAGGAATAGACCTGGTCATGCAGATTCGCAGCTGTGGCAGGTGGCAGATGGCATGCCAAGACACCACAAGAGATATGCTCCTACTATAGATTGCATTCACAGACCTTGCTGTCTTTTTTCTCCCTAAGAATTTCAGGGAGTGGAGACGTGCAACCGAGGAGGTGGGAGTGAAGGAAGAAAATGTGGCCATATTTCAAAATGAAGTGACTGACGGAAGTTGCCAACTACCCTTTTGCTTCTAATATATGTTCAAGAGACAAGCACAGTGTTTTAGTGTTCCCTGAGTCTTGAATAGAATAGAATACAATCAGCTTGCATCACAACAATCTTCAGTGGCATTGCCTTACATCCATCATGATTACCCTTGCACTATAGACCTATGTACAACAGCCACTTATAACTCAGCAGTCTAGTGAGGCTGTTTTCCATGATCCTTGTATGAATGTTGAAATAGGAAAAGGAGCTACAAGGGCTGCTCATCACTAAAGATATTAAAAATTACTATTTCTTTTACTTTAATTCTGTGATCAATCCATTCTTCAGTGCCATGTTAAGGAACCTGAACAAATAACATATATCAAAGAACAGCTGTCAAGGTCTTTTTAAAAGGCTGCTATTTGTGAGACTCCTTTTCAGTCTAAGTACAATCTTGAAAGCAGTAAGCTTATGTTGCAATTATTCTTGTTGTTAGGATTCCATAGTCCAGCCAGCCTGTAAGTAGATAGCCCAATAACATCTGTCTCATTAACTATTTTGTTGCTTTTGTTTTCTAAAACCATAAAAGAAAATGTTTCAGGTCTATTTCTTCATATCCTTCATTATCGTATCCACTTTTTTAACGCATTTGCTATCTGAAGTAAGCAGTGCCAACTGTCTTGGTATTGGAATTTTATTGCAGACCTTGTAGTTTCAGTTCTCTTCCTATAAGTTGACTTTCATAACATAATTTATTTTTTGAGATGGCATATCTGTAATGACTTCGAAATGTGTAGATTCTTAGAATGCCAAATTACTGTGTAGCACTGATACATATAACGTTACCCTAATATTGTGTGAGCAAATCAACATTTCATTTATTCTAGAGCACAACCTCATTTATGTTTGGACAGCAGCTGCATACTGGTCAGAGATATCCACCGACGTTTCTTGAGTGGGAAAAAAAGATTTATGAATTTCATCTCACCTTTCTGTTAGATTTTTACTGTGTAAACATCTGTATCTGAGCCAGTCACCTTTACTGACAAGGTGTCCATATATAGATATCTATATTGCAGGTGTTTATGTTGATCAGGTGTTTATATTACTGTTGAGGTGGTTATGTTATATTTATGTTGAGAGAAATCTATTCTCTCTTTCTGATCTCCCTAATCACCTATTTTTTTTTAAATCTATTAATGTGAACTTTGAACAATCATTAGTAAGTCAGTCTCCTCTACAAACAGTCATAGTAACAATTCCTGAATTTGAGTAGCCAGAAGGCTGCTTTTGCACATTGAATGTAAACTGTTCAGTTGATTAACACATCTCTTGTGAATGTACAGGTCTCCTGCTCATCTGGACTACACACTGCTGTCTTTTACTGATATGATGTGTATGGAAATACCTACATACTCTCCTATGTTTTTATTACTTCCTAGTATTCTTTTTAGGATTTGGTGGCAAAATAATACAGTCAGCATTTCAGAATCAGGTAAACCTGCCAAGAACAAGTTGGGAGACAGGCGTGTTAACAATCATTGATCTTCCTGGGAAAGAACTGGAATGATTCAGTGCATCCTCTGCTGCAAGCCATCCCTAGCTGAGTAGAAAAGGAGGGCTTGCTGTGGAGAAACAGGATTTAGATTGTAGACTTAGAGACACTAAGAAAGAAATCTTAGAGGCAGACAAAACTGAGAGCAGATTTGAACAGACATTTGTTGGGKTTTTGTGGATTTCTTTGCTGGTAATGTCTGAGCCCAGGAAGAGAATAAGCATAGATTCTGCTTACCACAGGAACTGTGTTTTCAAAGAGTGTTAGGAAACTCATCTTCCATGACAGATATGTTATGGAAGTATTATATGTTCTCACATATTTGTTTATCAGTGTGAAATAAGGCTGGATTTTGGAAAGAGAAAAGCAAACAGCAGACTTCCTGCACTAAGTTAAGATCTTCTGTACTTTCCCTTGAATAACACCTACAAGTCAAGACGTCACTGTAACGTATGTTATTCTATGTTGTAACAAAGTCAATCCCTGCCCAAAAGGACTGCAGTCCAAGTCTTCTAATCAAAAGATGATAGTGTGGTTGCTGGAATGATGATAGCCTATATTTCATTATCATACTTCTTTTCCCCACTGTATAAAGTTGTGAGACTAAAATGTGCACCTGTACCATCTTCCTGCCTAAAGCAGGATCCACTATGATATTGTTTAAATCATTCTTAAAAGTCTTGAATGATGGAGCCTCTACAGTCTCCTTGAGCAAGCTAATGCTTCAGTGAAAAGTATTAACTAATCTCTGTCCTGAATCTTCCTTGCTGCCATTTAAGGCAATTATTTCTTGCCTTGTCCTCCAAAATACCCTATTGCCTTTTCTCTTCACAGTGGCTTTTTACACAGCTAAAGAGTTCTATCATGAAGTGTCTGAATTGTCTCTTCCTTGGACTAAACCCCAGGTTTTTTGGTTTGTTTTTTTTTGTTGTTTGTTTGGTTGGTTTGGTTTTTTATTGGGTTTTGTGGTTTTGTTTGTGGGGTTTTTTTGATTTTTTTTTTTTAGGCAATTTTGTTCTCTACCTTCCTTACCATTAGCAGTGTTTTCTAGGTGAGACTTACCCAGTTGGTCCAGACTGAATACAGTACTCCAGTAGAGGTCTTGTTTGAAGTATGTTTATCAAAGATGTACCCCACGTTCTGTGGCTTCTATATGCTTATTTATATAACACACAATGGTGCTTTCTTTTTTCACAAGATTGTTGACTCAGCTTGTGATCCATTACATACCTGACTGTTTTCTGCAAAATTGTTTTGTAGCCAACTCTTCCCAATCATGTATCTGTGTAGTCAAATATTGCTGCCTTCTTTTTGTAGTTTCTACATGTTACTGTTAAATATCTTTTTCTTCTGCTCCAAAGAGAGTACCAAAATTCTATGCTTGTTTCCAATTTTTTGACAGTACCAACTAGATGATTAGCTCAGAAGTAAATGTAATGAACATAATCTCTAGATTATACTTACTATCACCCAGACCATTAGCAAAAATTATAAATCATATGGGTTCTGGATGAATCCCCATGGGACTGGGCAACAAAGATATGTAAAGCTTTTGTTCAAAATGCACTCAGAATTGTTTTGCAGACAAGGCTAACTATGTGATACAACCTTGTGCATACAGGTCTGAAGTAAAGATTGGGGATATCTTTTCCAGTAGGATTTTACTGACTTGTATATATATTTATTTTCTTAACAAAGTCCCTTAACTGATATTAGCTCAATCTGTGAATTACTTCTTTATCATTTAATGCATGTATCTTCTATCTGAGAAAGTATGGAAGGAAACATTGGTAAATGCATGGTGTAAATACATAAAAATGAAACTCATGAACAATGTGTAAAAATGGGGAAAAAAAMCCAAAACCCACCAGTAGGACATGGACTTCAGTTTCATGTAGAGAAAAGCTGAAAATTCCATGTAATATAACTGACATCTATCCTGTTTCATTTTTCTCTGTTGAATTTCAAACATATTTAAACCATTTACATAAATGTATTAGTTTGATGCTACAAGTAATTTCCTGCTATATCTGATTCCTTTTTATGAAAGGCTGTACTGTAGCACCCTTAAAACTGACTGGCACCATGGTCACAGCTGGGAAGATTATCTTTTGTCATAGAACAGAATCATCTCAGTGGACATATCTAGATCTTAGCTTCACAAAGGGATAATTCACACACTTTGGTTATTAAAATAGGCTGGGYGAAGTCATGTGGTGAGGAGCAATCTACCCAAAATACCAGTATTATTTATATCTACTTTTCAGTAAGCAGCACTGGTCAGGAATCATCTGTAAGGTTAGCAGAATATGTGGAAGATGGTACTTTTACATTGCAGCACTTCAGTCTGGTATTTTCCAGTGGTGTAGACACTTTAGAGTAGTTACAGTACTAAATTCACAGAGTCACAGCATCATTTTGGTTGGAAAGGGCCTCTTGAGATCAACTAGTCCAACCCTTCTACTCAAGCAGGGTCAAGTAGAGCAGATTGGCCGACGGAGACTCCACAACCTCTCTAGACAACCAGCACTAGTGTTTGACCACCCTCACAGTAAAAGAGTGCTTTATTTTGTTCAGATGGAATTTCACACTTTTTTGTTTGTGTCCATTTGCTCTTGTCCTGTCACTGGGCATTACTGAGAAAAGCCTGCCTCATCTTCATTCCCTCCCATCAGGTATTTATACACATTGATAAGATTCTCCGGAGCCTTCTCTTCTTCAGGCAGAACAGGTCCCTCTGGGTGGCAGCACAACCTTCTAGTCTATCACCCTCTCCTTCCAGTTTTGTATCATCTGGCAACTTGCAGAGGGTGCCCTCTGCCCCGTAATCCAGGTCATCAATGAAGATGTTAAACAGTTTTGGTCCAGTATTGACCCTTGGAGCACACGCTAGTGGTTTGCCTCCAACTGGACTTGGAGGCATTGATCACAACCCTATGGGGACCATCCATTCAGCCAGTTTTCAATCATCTACCTCAGTGTCTACTTGTCTAACCCATAAATTGCTGCTAAAGAACCCATGAATTGCTTCTAAACAAAACTTCAGAAATTGCACATTACAAGGACCAATCAACATACCACCATATGCACACAAACGCACATAGACAAAGCAGATAATCAGCTATATCATAGTGTTAGTATTGGAGGGACTAGGACAAACCATGGAAATGCGAGAGTTAGCAGCAGAAATTAACTTTTTAAAAATCTAATTCAAGAAGTGTTTCCATGAACAACTGACAAATACTGAAGTATACTGCCTGTCTGTCAGTAGACAGAACATTTTACTAGGGAACTTTCTTCAATTTTACAGGAGGAGCAAAAGCAAAATAATAGTCATAAAAACTCATATTATTCAACAGATCAATAAAGGACAGGGAAGAGAATTGAATTTCCCATCTTGCGGTCCTATACTCTATTCCCAAGTCCAAAGTAGTTGTTTTTGAGAATGTGGGTCATGTTTAATGTCCTCTTGGAACACCAGCAAATTATTACAGTAAAGTTAATATGTTGTTCTGATACTCTAAAAAAAGCATTACAACCAATTATTACACCTACCAATATTCTTGTGATATCATTAACCCTATTTCACAAATTTGGAAATTGAGACTCAGGCACATAAACTTTTGACTGAATTCAACTTGCAAATCACTCACAGACCTCTAAATATCATTCTTATCTCCTTTCAGTCTTCTGTTCAAATCACTGACCCTAACAACAAACTGTTTATCTCCACTTAAAAAGTTCTAGAAATAAATTTCCTAAAACCTTGATTTATATTCTGGTAAACAGGACATTTAATCGTGATGTTTCTGATTACAGCATCCTGTCTTTAAGTATTAAATGGAGTTTTCCTTTAAAACATCTTTCACAAGTTGAAAAGTGCTTTGGATTAATCAAGTCAAATTCTGCTTTCTCTGATACTTGGGCAAAGCAGAGTAACTCCATTCACATTGTTTTTATTCAGATTTCTGGAGATAACAGAAAAGAATTAGGCTCATAATATCTCATTTTATAGGAGGTTTTGTTATCTCTATGTTCTGCACATTTGGGTAGACATTTAGTTCTGCTGACAGTGGCAGTAAAATATTTACAGTAGTGATCATAGAAAGATTGTAGCACATTCTACTATGAGATGATGATCACTCCCTTATTAATCCTGAAAGGCCTAGATAGAGACAAGAACAAAACTCCACCAACCCCAAAAGAAATATACAGCACATGGATAAACCTTTGTTTAACCAAAGTTTAAAAGAAGTTCTTTCCAGTGAAAATATATATTTTTTATTATGGTAACATGATCTTGAATCAAAACCAGTGCTTATTTCATTAGGCAAGAAATTTACTTTCACTCTTCTTAAATAAATAAATAAATAGAAATCACTAGATGTTGAAGTTTGCAGTGCTTAATTTCTTTTCCAGTGTTGAATGACAAGTCTCATTTTGATCATGGAATCAAAGGTGACTTGTTTCTGTTATTCTCTTGACAGGAAAAGTATTTTTTGGATTACGAATATCGGTTGGGTGCTGACAAGTGAAAGAAATTGCCAGCTTTCAGTTACTGACTGAAACAAAAACAGAATTGACCTTAGAAGATGAAGATACAAAAATAGAAACTTCAATATATCTTTTTACTTGACTATTAAAAATGCATTGTCTTCTTCCTGACAGACACCTGTATGTAATCTGACTAAATAAAGGCTGTAAAAGTACTTAAGAGTGTAGACACGTGTCTTAGGAACCTGTTTCTGTGTGACAAGGCTCAGCATTACCAAACGCTGACCAAAACACTTTTCTTTAGAAACTTCAAAAATATATTTTAATGTGGGTAGAATTAAAGCCAGTCTGAGGCTGCTCAACCCTACAAAAATAATTATGATGACTGTTCCTCATTAGGCAGAATAAGTTATGCCAGATTTTTTGAATATTTGTTGTGAAGCATGGTATGGTTGGATTCCTATATGGCAGGAATTCTTAATGGAGAATTTGAGATATAAAGGATTACAAATCCAGTACTGTCAAAGAAATAGATGGAATATCACTTATCTATGTGATGAACTTTCAAGTTGAAGAAATGATTCTGGTAAAAGGCAGTTGATAAATAAATGCAGTCTTAAGAGCAGAGACATTTTTCATTTTTCTAGTCACAGACCTAGTAAAAAGGATGGTCCTTTTTCAGATGCATTAGGTTTCATAGAGAACTAAGCCAAAGCATTGGTCTCACAGCTGTCAAACCTTTCAGTGACTGCCAATAGGCCTGGACTCTTCATTGCTGTCCATCTCAGTGAAATGACCAAATAAGATGTTTCCAAAACAAAATAAATATTTAACCGATAGGTGATTAAACTGTCCTGACTACAACAATGAACAAGTTACAGTAGGCAACTCAGTAGCTAAATAAAATACTAAGCCATGGACCCCTTGCGACTTTTTCTAATTGTTGCAATATGTACATGAGGGAGAAAACACGTTATTTTGTTGTACCCAGTTCTCAACCAGGGAATGAAGCTATAAATTGCAAGTGTTGTCTGATTTTAGTTCAGCATAATCACGAGTAATATGTCATATGATCCTTAATGAAATAATGTGATGTAAATGGATTTACAGTCAATAGATAGCAATGGACTATCCTTTTCAAAATGTGATATGTGATTTTCTTTGAGTATGTTCCATTCTTGTACTTCTTTTCCAACACTAAAATACCACTTTTCATTAATTTAAGAATTAGTATTGTCAGGTTTCTATCTGTACAAGCTTTGGAGAAATCTTGCATAAGTTCATTTACCTCTGATATTGTAGTTTGGTACTTTGGAAGTGGTTTTAGAGTATAAATTGAAGAAAATATGCTTTGGAAAAACTCAGAAAGTTTCAGCGAACTCCAAGAAGCAGCTGTCTGTTAGATTCAGACAGACTCAACTTCTTTGTCTAAGACCAAGGTTCCTGGAATATTGCCAGCTTCCCGCCTTTTCCTCTTCCTTTCTGCATCTTTGTCTCCTACAAAAGCTGTCTAGTCATGCTAGTTCCCATGACCGCCAACCCCTTCTCTCTTTGCCAAAGCTGTCTTGCCAAGGTAATGCTGGATACAGTGGCCTTTATCTTCATTAGATATAATTTGTCCAAAGGAATTTCCCTCTCTGAGGGCAGCCTGGATAACGACAATGAGATTGATGTCTATAAAAAAGGTCTTGATTCTTAATGGGCTAAGACATGCTAATACTGCTTTATGGATGTAAGGTTGGATTTATAAGACTGGATTTTATCCACACAGTCCAAAGCATGAGCAGGAAGAGCCAATTTGTCTGCAGGATTCTGTACAGACGTGTTCACAGAATGCAGAAGTGAAAACCACTGTTATCACTGAGCCCTATCCTGGTTTCGGCTGGGATAGAGTTAATTTTCTTCCTATTAACTGGTATAGTGCTGTGTTTTGGATTTAGTATGAGATGAATGTTGATAACACACTGATGTTTTCGCTGTTGCTAAGTAATGTTTACACTCACCAAGGACTTTTCAGCTTCCCATGCTCTGCCAGTTGCACAAGAAGCTGGGAGGGAGCACAGCCAGGACAGCTGACCCAACTGGCCAACGGGGTATTCCATACCCTATGACGTCATGCTCAGTACATAAACTGGGGGTTGGTGGAGGAGGGGGATCGCTGCTTGGGCATCAGTCAGCAGGTGGTGAGCACTTGCATTCTGCATCATTCGTTTTGTATGTTCTATCATTGTTATTATTATCATCATCATCATCATCATCATCATCATCATTTTCCCTTCCTTTTCTGTTCTATTAAACTGTCTTTACCTCAATCCACGAATTTTACTTTTTTTTTTCCGATTCTCTCCCCCATCCCACTGAGGAAGGGGGAGTGAGCAAGTGGCTGTGTGGTGCTTAGTTGCTGGCTGGGGTTAAACCACGACAGCCCTATGATACTCTTCAGTCATCATGGATAGACAAAACCCACCAATACAAGGATAACAAAGCATCCTCAAATACATTTCTATTGAATCCTCCAAGCTAGTGGAAAGAAAAATCAGGAAAAAGTTTTGTACCCCTTCTTGATTTAAATCACTGCAGGTAGGTTTTGCCTTCCTGTAGGCAATAAACATATCTGTTACATTTACATTTGCTTTCTGAGGCTCTGTTGGGTTGATTTCAACTCAAAGTAAAATATTTAATCAAGTAATTTGGTGGGAAAACAACTTACCATTTTAGAATATTTACTAAAATTTAATTGTACAAGCAAAATTGAATTCTTATCATTTGTAGGCTATTCTATTTATTTGGAGATGTGCGAAACAATAATATTTAGCATATGGTTATATGCTGAAAGCACAGGAAGCTTACTAAATGGGAAAGAAGGAGCAAAGGGATACAAAACAGCAACTGACCAAGTTAGTACATCAGATCAGGTCCAATGCTACTAACTACATCTCATAACAGTTCCATCTCTGCAGTCTTTAATACTGGTGAAACAGAAATAAAGCAAGGGAAATTATTTTCTCAAGTATAATCCTGATTTATAGGAGGTTGTGATAAGAATCAGTTCTATAAGAAACAAAGAATAATCTCCAAATATATCTGTATTTCACATCTTAGTAACAAAAGGTAGCATGTTCCTTAAAACATTATGTGAGAGGAGCTGATTGCCATATTTCTTGCAAATTATGTTCCCATAAAACTTGGTGGAGTTACACTGAATTTTTCTTCCTGTGCAAAACAGGTTCTATTTTGGTTCTTTTCATAGCAGTTACATACCCTAGAAGGCAGAGGACTGGATCTTAAGCTTGTAGAAACTGTGCCAGGAAATGCCTGTGTTAACCTTGGGACATGGCTAACTAACAGACCTAGAAGTATGGCACCATATACATCACATTACAAACACCAATGTATCTCTCATTTTCTACAGAAATCTGTCACACAGATTATTTCTTTCCTATAATTATTCTCTAGATAGTATGAAAGCAAGCAATTTCTGACTTTTGTTATTCATACTGTACTGGGTGTTCATATCCAGGTGTTGGTAGCTGGGGTGCTGAAGGGGTGGCCTCCGTAAGAGGCGGCCAGGGGCTGCCTGTGATGGACATAGCTGGTTCCAAAGGATGCACCACGGGACACAGCTGAGCCCATCAGCCAAGCTGGTGGTGCCTCTGTGATAACATATTTAAGAAAGTGCTGCACAGTCAGAGAGGAATGAGGAAAAAACTTGTGAGATATGTATGCCCACGAACACCAAGGTCAAAGAAGAAGGAGGGTGAGGAGGTGCTCCAGGCGCCAGAGCAAAGATTGCCCTGCAGTCTGTGGAGGACACCACAGTGGAGCAGATAGCACATTGCAGCCCATGGAGGACTCCATGATGAAGCAGGCGGATATGCCCTGAAGTAACTGCAGCCCATGGAGGACCCATGTTGGAGCACAGGAAACGTGTGGGGAGGAAGGGGCAGCATAGAGGAACGGTTATGGGCTGACCGCAWCCTCTCCTTCCCTATACCCTCTGTGGCACTTGATGGGGGAGGTAGAAGAGTTGGGAATGAAGGATAGGAGTTGACCCTGGGAAAAAGAGGGATAGGGAGGTGTTTTAATTTTGTCTTTGTTTCTCACTATCCAAATCTATTTTAACTGACAGTAAATTGAATTAATTTTTCCCAAATTCAGTCTGTTTTGCCCGTGACAGTAAGTGCTAAGTGATCTCCCTCTCTTTATCTCAACCCATGAGCTTTTCCATGTCATTATTTCCCCCTGTCCTATTGAGGAGGGGGAGTGAGAGAGCAGCTGGGTGGGCATTCGGCATCCAGCCAAGGTCAACCCACCACACCTACAGAAGATTCTATTGTACCTTAACAGGTCCTTGTTACTTCTTTCCTTCTAAGACTTTTATCCAAATTTATTCCTTCTAGTGGTTTCCAGCATTCTGCTGAAACCTTTTGCAGATTCTCAGCAGTATTCACCTCATCAACTACCAGTTTGAAGGGTGAAACAGTCAGTTACTTATGTCTCCCAACACCACTTACAAAGGGCTTTTAAATGCCACTCAGGAACCTGTTTAAAGAAGTTCAGTTATAAACCAAATTCTGAAAGGTGAGACAAATGAACATGATAATTTACTGAAATAAGATTCAAGAAATAATTTTATTATGTGTTTAAGACATTTTGATGTTTCACAGATTGACTTTAAGTAATAATAATGATAGCAGAAGTGTAACATTTGTTTATTTACAGTGGAGATATGATTTTCTAATCATTTGTTAGTCAATTCCTAAATCAGCACTACATGATAATTGTGAATTGCTCTTCTTTACAGTGAAATTATGGTGCTTCAGTGAGTTATAAAAACAGAAAACTTGTTTAAATAGGCTTGATCTTTTTACAACAAAGATTAGCCAAATGATGTACTTACACTATATGAATTTGCAACCACATCTGCACCTAATGGCAAACACTTGAGGTGGTGCATGGAAAAGAAACACAGAATTAATGCAAAAGTACTGATCTCTAATTTCCTGACATGCAAATATGTCGTGGTTTAACCCCAGCCAGCAACTAAGCACCACGCAGCCGCTCGCTCACTCCCCCCCGGTGGGATGGGGGAGA
>JAYKAV010003241.1:164091-199727 GCA_035582835.1 Phoebastria nigripes
AAATCCAAAACATAGCACTATACCAACTACTAGGAAAAAAAAATTAACTCTATCCCAGCTGAAACCAGGACAAAATATTAATGGTAAAGAATCAGTTTAGATTCCTTATAAAAGCATTCTTTTATATAGCAAGTCTCACATTTTTATTATTGTTATTAGTAATATTGACAAAACAAGACATATTCTTGATTGCAAGCTCTTGTGAAAAATTATATTGCTACAATACCTCCTTCTGGAAAACCCTATTTGACGGAGAATATTAATTCCTGAATTGTATTGTAGGCTGCCACAGTAAAATGAGGAAGCCATCCCGTAGTAAGATGAAAATACTTAGGAAGTGTTCCTAGACATAGAAGCACTTTACAACTGGAAAAAACCTAAATGCTTGTCTAAGAGAAAGTATTTTCTAGGGATCAAAACAATTCCATTAGGAAGGATTTTTCATAGTTTTTCTTGTGTCCATTTCTTACTGTGTGTTTCTCATTAAACTAAAATTAGGTCACCTACTCCTCTCCTGAAGTCTGGTTAAATATGAAGGAACTACAGTGACTTCCTTCATGTGATCAGCAATTAAAAGATCAGTTAATTAACTGTGGTGGTTTAACCCAGCAGGCAGCTAAACACCACRCAGCCACTCGCTCACTCCCCCACAGTGGGATGGGGGAGAGAATCGGAAGAGTAAAAATGAGAACACTTATGGGTTGAGATAAGAACAGTTTAATAATTGAAATAAAATATACTACTACTACTACTACTACTACTACTACTACTACTACTGTGTAATGAAAAGGAAGATAACAAAAAGAGAGAGAAATAAAATCCAGGAAAGACAAGCAATGCAAATGAAAAACAATTTTCACCACCAACGAACCAATGCCCAGCCAGTCCCTGAGCAGCAGCTCCCTGGCCACCTTTCCCCTAGTTTATATACTGAGCATGATGTCATATGGTATGGAATATCCTGTTGGTCAGTTTGGGTCAGCTGTCCTGGCTGTGCCCGCTCCCAGCTTCTTGTGTATCTCCAGCCTTCTCAGTCAGTAGAGCATGAGAAGCTGAAAAGGCCTTGACTCTGTGTAAGCACTTCTCAGCAATAACGAAAACATCTCTATATTATCAACACTGTTTTCAGCACAAATCCAAAACGTAGCCCCATACTAGCTACTATGAACAAAATTAACTCTATCCCAGCCAAAACCAGCATGTTCTCCACCCCTTATTCCATACCATTTATGTCATGCCCAGGTCCCACACTATCCAATACAACCTCATTAACAACCACCCCCCTTCCCATCCTTTGATATAATACACAGATATCATTCCCTTAGTCTATGGACCACCCCTGTAAAATGTCTTTAAAATGTCCACAAATGTCCATTGAGTTCATTTAGTCCATGACTTTGGGCTCCATCTGTCATAGCAGTCTTTCAGGGCAGGAGAGATGGTGTGTGGTGTTGGATTGTTGCATGCTGAAGCCAGTTCTGGTTCCCTTATCGCTGTGCTTGTCCGGTTCTATCATTGTCGCAGTTTGTTTGGTTTCATCAAAGTTCATTCTTCATTAATCTGGGTGATTTTTACTGTAATACTGTTAATTTGGCATATAGCAACCATAGAAGTGATGACATACAGTATTATATAGCAATTAACACCATACAATTCAGTTCATTGGCTATCCTCACCCAAAATCAAATCCCCTTGAGGTACACATCGGACTTCCCCATCCTTTCACATTACCCACCAAGTGCACCCAGGTCCTTGAGCAAAAGCAATCCCATGAATGGGTTTGCCTTTGCCTGAGGTAGGACTAACCCAGACTGTCTTCCCCAGCATACTTTTTATGTGCACTACAGGGACTTTATCCCCATCTACAGTATGTGAAAGTTTTGATTGGGCAGGGGCAGCTCGATTGAAAGATCCCCTGGTGTTGACTAACCAGGTGGCTTTTGCTAAATGTGTATCCCAATGCTTGAATGTCCCACCACCCATTGCTCTCAGYGTAGTYTTYAGCAGTCCATTGTATCGTTCAATTTTYCCAGAGGCTGGTGCATGATAGGGGATGTGATATACCCACTCAATGCCATGCTCTTTGGCCCAGGTGTCTATGAGGGTGTTTTGGAAATGAGTTCCGTTGTCTGACTCAATTCTTTCTGGGGTGCCATGTCGCCATAGCACTTGCTTTTCAAGGCCCAGGATAGTGTTCCGGGTGGTGGCATGGGGCACGGGATATGTTTCCAGCCATCCGGTGGCTGCTTCCACCATGGTGAGCACATAGCGCTTGCCTTGGCGGGTTTGTGGGAGTGTAAGATAATCAATCTGCCAGGCCTCCCCATATTTATATTTCAACCATCGTCCTCCGTACCAGAGAAGCTTTAACTGCTTGGCTTGCTTGATGGCAGYGCATGTTTCACATTCATGGATAACCTGTGCAATAGYGTCCRTGGTCAAGTCCACCCCTCGATCWCRAGCCCATCTATATGTTGCATCTCTTCCTTGATGGCCTGAGGTATCATGGGCCCACCGAGCTACAAATAATTCACCCTTATGTTGCCAGTCCAGATCCGCCTGAGCCACTTCAATCTTAGCAGCCTGATCCACCTGCTGGTTGTTTTGATGTTCTTCAGTGTCCCGACTCTTGGGTAYGTGAGCATCTACGTGACACACTTTTACAACCAGGTTCTCTACCCAGGTAGCAATATCTTGCCACAGTGAGGCAGCCCAGATAGGTTTACTTGTGCGCTGCCAGTTGTAAGTACAATGAACCAGTAGTTACTGAAAAGCATCGTATGTTGTCTGACATAATCAGATGTGAATGCTACTGGCAAATATGACAATCCAAGACATCTCATTGAATTGAACTTAGGCTACTGTGATAATTTTAAATCACAAAGTGAACAGTTTTAGGCTACAATAAATGGCTTTCCAGTAAAGCTGTGTGTGAGATAAAAATGAATTCTATCTCCGACTTTTCCAAAATATTTGGTGAATATATATAAGAATATTCAAAAAAGTAAAAGATAATGTTTTCCCCATGTGTACACCACTTCAAAGACCATAGGCTCATTCTCTGCTCCAACAGTTGCAGTGCAATTAATGCTGAAGTTTGAAAAAGTATTTATTAAACAATTTAATCAAGTATTTGATTAAAATGATGCATATGTCATTGATTAACCAAAATCAGAATAAAAATAAAGTGCATGATTAATGGTGAAGCTGAGAGCTAGTTAATTAATTCAGTTCTCTGAATCATTTATATTCTTTCAAGTAGACTATTCTAAAAAGATATGAAAAGAAAAAAATAGTATTCCATCACACTTGACCACTCTTAAAGTTGGACCAAAAATAGGTATCTGAAAACCTAGGAAGGTTTGTTAGTCAGGTTTTTTTGTTCACTTTCTCCAGTGCCATATGTGAGGATGAATAATGAGAAAACAATGCTGCACAGAAACAAAATTGAAAGGCTTCAAATTATTGTGTTAATGCAGGTTTTTATATGTTTTCCCATGTTGACAAAAATATTATAAATAAAAAGATGATTGGCTTTGTAATACAAAACACCAAGTGAAAGGACAGGCAAGACGCATAGTGCTAGATTTTTGAAGGCTTGGTGTAAGTGGTGGATCAAGAAAGCTGCAGAAAAAAATAAATGTGGTTGTTCAAATGGTTGAACAGCTTTCAGGTTGATTTCCATATTTTAACTGATGCATTTTCATTGTTCTTGGACTTGAAGGAGCCACCTTAATATCCTGTGTAACTACTGTGCCTGAAAGAAATATACCACAGTGAGGATTTTTTTTCTGTAACAAAAGAGAAGGCCTGTTGCACCCATAACAGTAGAAGTGCACTCAACAGACTTTAATATTAGTTTGTTTTGAACCCAAACAGAAGCACAATAAAGTAGCATAACTGTATAAGCTACAGTGTTGTACCCGGTGGCCCAGTGAAAAATTGCACTGCTGTTGCTAGAAATGGATCTTATACTAATTGTGCCCTATGCTATTTGTGCAAGGACCTAGGTCTGGCTTGTTAAGCTTGTTATCAATCTGTTAGAGAACCTGTTTTGTGAACCAGAGCTTGGTACCGGACGTGTCTTATGACGTACAGTTTAAACAAGGGGTAACTGCAAACGCCTTGAAAACGTGGGCACAAGTTGAAAGAAGAGCCTCAAAACCATGAAAATTCACTATGGAGAATTAATGGTCATTGAAAAAACACAACCTTGAGAGCAGAGAAAAGTCTGCTTTTGCTTTAAGAAAAGAAGTAAAGGGACTCCTCTCCCCCTCAACAAAAACCCAACAAAAACTCAACAAAACAAACAGCTGAGCAACAGGATAAGGCAGCTGCCTGGGGAAGTAACATCTCTGAGGCATGCAGTCTGGGGATGGGTGCCAGGGACTGGGAATTGCCTAGAAACTCAGTCATCTTATAAAAGAATTAGATATGAAAATTAGAGAGGGTAGAATAAAGATGTCTGTTTCTGTACTACTGCTCCATACTGACAAATTTTCAGTTCTGGTGGCAGAGATCATCAAGGACTACATCCATCAGGCTAACTGTACAGCAACAGCTCCATGGTATTGCATACTCACAGCCAATACATGATACGATAGTTAAGGACTGACTGCTTTGAATAGGCACTGATAATGATGTGTAAGAGCTAATATGTGGTGGTGGTGCTTAATAGTGGGTAAAAACTATCTATAAGCACAAAATGTATTGTAGATGAATGTCAGTCTAGCAGTTTTTTTTTTTTTTAAATGTTTTAAACTGGCTTGATTTATCAGTCTTCTAAACACTACCATTACAGTGAGCTCTAATTCCCTGACTATATATATTACATATACCTAAATGTTTCTCTGTGTGTGTGTGTGTATGTTTAGATATGTATGTCTGTGTACAGTCACAACATATCCACTGTGAAAACAGAATAATGGACATCATCAGATGGTGAGTCAGAACTTAAATTGGCCAAATCACCCTTGGGGGCGTTATGTCATATTGCTAAATAAAATCAAGCAGAGAACCATTGTCTGACCCTGAGGCCAGCTGGCACAGGCTCACTAAATTCACACTGTACAGTATGTGGCCCAAGGCTTCTTCAGGGCCCATACGGTGTCTCTACAGACAAACAAATAATTCTAATTCTGTGTGTGTATGTGTGTGTGTTGGTGCATGAAGGAGGGTGTTCAGTTCAAACTAAGTCAAGAAATTGAAGAGATGTGTTACAGTTCATTATGAGGATGTTTTCACAGTAATAAACTGATAGCTTGTGGGGCCAGCCCTGGTGTGTGGGGTGAAATCATGTAATGGGTATTTGAAGATACAAAGCCAACTGGGCTAATGTTGGAGGACCTCGTAGGGCAGAATAAGACAGATGGTGCATTATTCTCCCTACTGCCTATGGCAAATGATCCCTAGCATATGTTAACACCTAAATCATGCCCAGGCAATGTCTTGGAAAGCGTTAATTGGAATGGCTCAAAATATGCCAGGGAGCATGCAAACAGTTAAACAGTGTGGATGATCAGCAGTCCAATGCAGACTTTGCCTCCTGGTGCTGTTTTATTTAACAGTACAGATGTAAGCTATCTGTCTCCATTGGCAGTAGAGGGAGGTTTGGGTGAATAGGTAAGCTTTCCGAGGAATGTCTTTATTTTTAATTATACAGTTCAGACCTTAACGAAATTAAAGATCTAGGAGCTGAGAAATTAGGTAGACGAAGTCCAGAAAACGTAAGCTCGTGGGTTGATTTCTTTGGCCCTTTTCGGTCTTTTGGTTGTTTGGTTGTTTTTTTTTTTCTCTTTTTCTTGATATGTTGAGTCATATGTTGCTCATGGTATACCAGATAGCCTGGTAGCATAAATAGCAAAGGGAAAAGGAAGACTACTTTGATATTCCAAAATACTTAGGTGCATCCTGGCACTTTGAATTTCTACCTTTCTTTTTTTTTCTTTCTGTGCTGCATGTATGAGCTGTCTAAATCTCATTAATATATTGGTATATATAATTTATGATTATTTCATTTTACAGAAAGTCTAACAGCATTCATTTATGTGTCAAAGATTGTTAAGTGTTTTGATATCAGCACAGCAGTTCATAAGGCTTACAGTCTGAAGTTTATCTAAGCTAACATCAGGAGAAATTACATCAGGTAGGAATTGTATAAATGTTTAATAAAAAGTAAAGAGAAAATCAGATCAGCAACAACTCCTGCCTTACAGTCCTCAGGCAAGTGCCTAAGGTGAGGTGAATCAAGTGCTCTGTGCCTGGAACTAATGTTAAATGTCATTGGGATCCTACAAGTGGACTAAATGTTATATGCCACTGGGTCAGACCAGTGGCTTCATTCAGGTACATAGGCTTGAACCAGGTACTTYGCTGGACAAATATGATGAATAAGATGGAGGACTTTCTTTCTAACCACATTGTAGCTGAGTAAATATTTTTTTTTTTGCCAGTATTAATCAAAAGCCAACTACAGACTTCAAGCTCAGGGCTCAGGACTCACCTTGGCTGGAGCTGGGCTGAGCTGGTTTCAGTGCCCGCCTCGGGGCAGACTGCCTGTTGCCTCCCCTGCCTGAGCTTGAGCTCTGCCAGTGCCTCTGTGAGAGGGGTCTGGCAAACCCAGAGGGTCGCTGCCCAACAAACAAGAGCCCCTGGAGGGGCTGAGCCTGGGGACGCTGTGGGGACATGCTCACACTCAGCTGGCAGCAGCCAGAAGGCAGCATCATGGGGCAAGGAAACATAAAAATAAGCCCAAGCAGACCCCAGTACTGAGGAGGAGGGGACCCTCTCCATGAACATCATACCCCTCCCAGTAAAGGCCTTGGGATACTGAGGGCTCGCTGTGTTACCCCTTACTTCTCTGTTGGAGAGTGTCTCCATCAACATTAGAGGGACATTGMAAGGCTGAGAACAGCGTCAAAGGAAGGGTAGATATTAATAAGTTTTCTGTATAACAATTTAAAGGGTATTAATGAGGCTTTTCTATAATAATTTATTCTCAGAGTGCTAGTTTTTCTTTAAGCAGACAAATGGTGACTATTTGTTGTATATTAATTAGATTTTTAAGATGTTAATTACACAAAAAATAAATTGTTGAGTCCACATTTGTGGTGTGTTCCCTTTTACCCACAGTGTAACACCGTTGGTTAGAAGTTAACTTAAACTTGAATACAAATGAGTATTACAACAGGTTTAAAAGTGCTTTTAAGTGTCATTATCATGTTAAACTCTTTTCTTAAACAGAATTGTTTTCAGTCTTAACTTCTTCTTGTGCCTATCATCTCTTTTGTGATAGTATGTCTATAAATGAATATAACATTCCTGTTTAGTATATAAACAGATTTCAATACTGCAATACTAATGTTCATCACTATTTTATATTTTGTGTCTTTGGCACCAAACTATTCATTCGAGTTTTTGTTGTTTTGTTTTGTTTTGTTTTGTTTTGTTTTGTTTTTTTCCCTGGGGGGAATCTGTTGGTTTATTTTGGCTTTGTTTTTACAACTGCATTATACTGAGAAAATATGTTTTTGATAAGGAAGATGTTTTTCTTTTCTTGTTACAACTGAGGACATCAGTCTCCCAAATGCCTTTCAGTATCCACATTTTTTTTCCGATCTGTAATCACCTTCCTTTTTATTTACACACAGTTTCAGTTGTCATCACATTGCCTATTCAAATACCTTTACTGATCACTATAAGATTGAGCATAATCCATGGTTTCAATTAATCTAAGTCATGTAATGATATTTTTTAAAGTTTAGAACACAGGGATGAATTTAATTCATTTTTGAAAACCATATCCACCAAGTAGCCTATAGTCTGTTAACATTTTTTATTGTTTTGCAGCATTTAAACAATTTAGTTAAATATATGTGTATGTAGGCAGGAACTATTGACACTTTTTCTTTGTCCTGGCATAGACTTACTATAGAAAGGACACACCATTCACAAAATATTGATATATTTCCAATTAAAGTCAATTTATGCTGCCTTCCAAGAGGATTCAGCACAAAACAGCAATTAATCTTTGCCTATAAAATAGGTTAATAAACCTAGTCTTACTTTTAAGTCAACAAAGGTATCTGGCCTTGATGGTTTCAGAGTGGAGGTTAATAAACATATGATTAGTATGTCTTCCTGAAATGTTTAATGCTCAACTTTGGAAAGGCTGACATCCTGAGTCATCAAGTGTATTTGCTTTTAAAGGCTTTTGAAGGAACAACAAGAACCCCTTAGGATTTTAGACCATGCCGAATTCCTCGATAACTATTTGCACAAAAAAAGGGTTCGGATTTGCGAGCAGATTTTTCATAAAGTGCCCTTGGGGCTTGCTAACTCTAATCAAACAGGCTTCATTTCTAGAGGGCGTTTGATGTAATATTCTTTATAATTAAAATACATTTGGTTCCAAGTACAAACTTTGTTCTTGGCCTTCAGAAGCCAAAAGGCATTAGGATAGTGTTAATGATCTAATTAACTAATTAGTTAAGGCATTGGTTAGGATTTAAAAGGGTACTTCCATCTAACAATAACTGGATATGTAATTCTGCATTGCGTTTGGGTTTTAGTGTTGGGTTTTTTTTTTAGTTTGCATATGGGCACCCTCTTTCAAAATTTGCTGTCTTCTTAGAAACAAAATATTTTTCATTAATAAACATAGTGGTTTTGTTTCTTTCTGTTTGAAAGGAGATTAGGTATAAATAGAAAATTGAGATGTCTAATTTTAATACAAACTTCTAGTATTTATAACATTATTACAGAAATCAGAATGCTGTTGTCACTTAATTTTTTGACTCATTGACTCACTGGTATTTGGCTAAGAGCTTATTCTAACCTATTGTAAACACCCACTGCTACAACATGTAGTGCGTTCCTTAGAACCTCTTACTTTCCTCTACTTTTAGTTTCCTGCAGGTTAAGTCTTTTTGTGCTACATACCTTCTGGATGAAACAAACTGTCACCAGCCATGGACTCAGATGTTTTAAATGGTCCAGGCTGTAATTATGGATTCTGGAATATCTATTTTTTTCTCTGACTGTTTCATAAATTAAAATGCACAGTATGAACATAATTGCTTGTAAATATAAAAACCTGAAACCACATCCGTAATAGACTTCAAACATGGAGAAAGTATCAATATTGGTATTTGTGTTCTATATGATAACTGGCAAATCCATAACTGCAGAATTAAAAATAAATACGTAAACAGACCAGACAGTCTGAATACTGCAGTCTCAGAGATACAGTAGGTAGGAAGAGAAAAAAACATATCAGTCTTTGCAGATGCTTACTTTTTATGTAGTCTCTCAGTGGAAAAAAATTATACATTTACCACCAGCTTGAAAGTATTCCTGCCACTTTTTGCCTTTTTCATAGTTTCACTGTATGTGTTTGGGTAGTTTTCAAAAGACTAAAAGCTGATACATAAAGGAGGTTTTATATATAGCTGTTTTCTCATGGAGGTGAGCTTGCTGGGCATAAGCAGTCTCTGAACAGAAATTATCCACACATAGTCAGAATAGCACCGTACCCCAACAAATATGCCTGTCCCAGGGGAGGAAAAAAAACCCACCCAAAACTCCACATCAACAACCTCCCCCCCAAAAAAAAACACCTTAGAGGTTTGAAATTTTACTTGTTCTAGGTTTCACAGCCACTGTTTAATAAAAAAGTGCAGACATAACCTCAGTGCCAAAGAAAGTGCTTTTTGACGGTTACTTATGGAATTGCCCCCTAAGTGGAATTCAGAGCCATTTTGTTAGTTACTTACTCTCCATACACATTTATGAAGACAGTTAATTGCCTTAAAGTTGGACATAACTTCCCAAGGGAACAGGATTTTCCCTAGAGTTGCCAAGGCATGTTGACAACATAACTTAAAAATCCCACCCACGTACCGTAGCTGGGGGGCAGATGGATGCTGCTATTCACTCAGGATCCCTTCAAGAACATTTGCATCCAGATTTAGTCATTTTAAGTACTGAGAGGACACTGTTCTTCTTTTCTTAATATAATGAAGCTAGCATTGGAACAGGTTGACAAGGGAGACTGTGCAGTCTCCATCCTTGGATGCTTTCAAGATTCAACTGATAAGAGCTCCAAGCAGACCAGTCTGACCCAGAGGTGATCCAGTTTTGATCAGGAGTTGAACTGGAGACTTCTTGAAGACCTTCTGAATTATCATAAGATCCTATGATCAGGTCTAGATATCTATGTCTGAGCTGGCCATCTGGGTAATGTTTACAGTAATGGAGTAAGATAGTTACTTTTAGCACATGACACACATCATCCTACTGTCTAAAGTAACTTCAGAGATGTGTTCTTAGTGATTAAGGTCCTTAGAAGAAGGAGCCCAGAATTCCAGGGTCTGCTTTCAGGTCTTTGACGCATTTTATGTTAAAGTTATTTAGTAAAATACATCAACAATCTTAGAATAAGAATAAGCAGCACAATTTGAGAAGCCTTGGGATCTTGAGTGTAAGGAATAGAAACACACAGCAGAATTAGGCTGTAGTTGAACAGAGTTTCTCGAGATAATGGTTTGATTAGGCATGTTATGTTAGAGTCAATCATTTGTATCCAGATCTGTAAGGCAAATGTTAAAGGATCTGTAAAAATTACAGATTTCAAATATTAAATGGACACTCATTAAATATATACAAATGATGCTGCTAGAATAATAGCTAGGCAATAGAAGCGGAATACTCTGTCGTGATAGTAACATTACTCTTTTGTATGAAATCCTCAGTACTCAAAATTTTTGCATGAAGTTCGATTACTTTGAAGTGCATTTTGGATCTACATTTTCTGAAGGTATGTGAAGCTGGGGAAGAAGGAAAATTAACTGCAAAATAGCTAATCTTGCGTATGATTTATTATCTGGCCAGTGTTGATTCTACAATATCTGCTGTCTTTTAGCTGTAAGTATTCCTTCCAAATTTTTTCCCACTTCCCTGCCACCTATAAACAAATATGAGGAAACAAGATGTTAATAGAGATTGTTATGCTAAAACTCAAACCTTATCCTTCAAAAACACAGACTGACTCACACACTGTAGGACATGTATTCTCCACAATGGTTATGCCAGTTCATGAATAGAGGAGTAATAGTCTGGTTTAATTTATATAATCAGATAATGAGCATATTCCAAACAAGCAGTGCAACTCAGTAGAAGGAACTATGAGTGATCATCATGCAAATCAAACTGGCCTTCACACTTCCATGTCTCTAGGTTGCCTCTCTGGGGCTTACAATTAGGAATGTGTTAAAATAATTCTGCTAGAAAGCTTGCTTGTGTTTAGATCAGCTCACTAGAAAAAGGGTAAACAATGTTTTACATAGCATATGAGTATACATCAAGGTCCTTCAGCAGATGTAAGAATTGTGCTGTTGATCCTGCAAAGCCTTATGCATAATTTATACATGAGTTTCAGTGAGAGTATGCATATCTGTATGATTATGCATGTGTAAGTCTTTTCAGGATTGGAAAGATACAGGTCGGATCCAAGTCCTCAGGGGTACTTTAGTGGGGAGAACTGGAAACTTCACTAGTTTTATAAATAAAAGTACAGACTCAAGAAATGAACATAACCACATAACCATTCAGGGTATGAACTGGCACAAGGATTTGCAGGAAGATTTTAGGTGACATTGACATATATAGTGTGAGAGGAGCCTCATTTTAGCTATGGAAATTCAAAAAAAGGTAGTCATAATATAAAGAAATAGGAATTTCAATAGTTATACTTTAGTCCATTAAGGAACTAAAGGCAGAAATGTTACATGGACTGAATGATGGGGGAGAATTACATGAAATGTGTTATAGAAAGAACAGATATACTTATAAATGACAAATGGACACGAATTATGAATTGAATGCTATAAAATATAAAGATGACTATGATATCTTCAGATAAAGTACTGATGGTTTATAGAGATAATACAGTTTAGGTTATGACTGATTTTAGGAGCACAGACATTTATTGGAATAGACATAGTATAAAATGAAACCATGAAAGATGGATATATTAAAATTGAGAGTTTTGGAAGGTAGAAGAGAGACTGAAGCAATGTGTCCTGGAAACCAGAAAAAGTGACCCAAGTAAAGGTTGCCATTTTCATAGTGAATGCAGTGTATAAAACAAAAATAGTTGAAATGTTAAATTGTACTGTGGTCATTGGATTTGTGTTTGTCCAAATCTTTTTCAGTCAGGCATGAGTAAGTACCAGAATGAATGTTTAATTTCAAGCACGCCATATCTGAAGGGATGATTTACAAATAAATGTAACGATATTTAGGAAGGAATCAATTAACAAGAAATGTTTAGTGTTTTAAAAAGTTTACAGTAGATGTCATATAATTATCAAGTTAACAGAAATAAACAGTCTCTAAAATTACTAGATAAATCTTCCTTTAAGAGCTATCAAATGAAAAGGAAAATTGTGAATTGCCGACCTTGAGAAGAATGCTAAAAAAGACAAAAAGGACATTAAAAATGCAAAGAGAGATGAAACAGAAATCTGAGAAGAATGATGAAAAACAGTAAAACAGATAAAGGGGATATTAGAAAGGAAAGAGAAAATTGGAATAGATATGTGTATTAAGAGATGCTAACCACATTTCTAAAAAGATTTTGAACACTGCAAAATAAGAGATCAGTGAAGGATGAAGTTGAAAATTTCAAGATGGAATAAGATACAGAGTAAAAGAGAATAGGAAAAGAGATAAACCATTAAAGTGACTTTTCTTCCATGGACTGCACAGTATTTATGAGAGAATAAGAAATCATGTCGTCTGATATTAGCTGGCTGTCCAGAATCTTCAAGGCTTTCAAAGAGAGTGAAGAAGTATCATGTTTGGACAACCTACAACAAATCTTGAGGGGCAAAAAACTCCCTTACCTGACACTTACAAAAATGACAGAAGGCTTAAATATATATATAATGTAGTTGTAATTAGAAAGTAGAATTTTCAAGATGACACCTTACCTCAGAGAAGATGAAGCTGGACTGACATTTATACAGTACTATAGCGGAGCAACAGGATTTTTGTTGATAAAACCATATTTTGCTCTAAATTCCTGAAACCTTTGTGCTACAGTCTACTTAAAAATCCTTCAAGTAGTCATGGAAAAAATGGATTATGAACAGTTGTCAGTATAAAGGAGTACTGCCTCAGGAACACAAATTGGTATCTTTGAGAAAAAGAAACGAATAAAAGACCATCACATATTTATGGCTGATCTTAAAATTTAAGATAAAATAGTTGTTTTCCTCTTAATTTAAATAAAAATATTAAAGAAAGGGGAAACCAATAATAAAAAAGAAGGAAAATTATAATATCCTAAGAGTTTATTAATCATTATGGTCCAGATCCTGAAAAGTATTCATTTTAATTCTAAGTTCCTCTTAAAATTCTTCTTGGTATTAGGCAATTTATAACATGTTATGGGAATTCATTTGAAGTTTTCTATGTTATATCTTTCAAGGTCTGGACCATAAAAATATATGCAAAAATCCAGGAAGAGCTTTGAACTTCTCAGTCTGAGGACAGACTTTCTGTACAGTACAAAAGTAAAGTCAAGAACTGCAGAATACATTCTCCTTGCCTTGTACATTGAGTAAGGAGTCATCTAAAGCCATGTGAAACAAAAAGCTGTCTAAACAGGCTAATGGGGGAAGAACAAACAAACAAACACTGCTTATGACAGAGATGCATCATAAATTCTGTTTCCCTATTTTAATGAAGATTCTCAACCTGAAGCCTTCTGATGAAAGTTATGTGTCCACACCTTTTTCTTCACCCAAGGAAACTGAAGTCAGTGCTTTCTTTCAGAAAATAGCTGCTAAAAGAGGAGATTTCACCCCCTGTACCTTTTATGTAATGATTTGGTAGGTGATATTAGTTCATACTTCCCGTTAACCTTCCAACAGAATGTCTTAATAACCAGAATATACTCTCTAAGTTGGATTATTTTTTGGTGCTTTCTGTTGAAGATGATGTGCTAAGGATAAAACAAAAAAGCTTGTTGGTCTTTAGCTTCATAAACCTGCAGTATCCATTTACCTGAGAACAGGTAGTTAGATGCAAGTTCTGATCCCATGTCTTGGTACTATATACTAATTTTTTAATAACAGCCCCAGCCCGCACCCAACACAAAACCCCATACACCTATCGTCTTTAAAGCAAGGACTAGAAATTTTTTTGCCCAGCCGGCCACTTATACTCTAACCATAAATCTTAGAGTTTCATCTAGGTTCTTCTTTCTGACACACAAATTTTAAATTTCATCTAGCTTCAACAGTAAGTGTTCAAAGTCCCATCTCCTTTGAGACTTTAATCCATAGTAGTTAGGACACATTCTTTCTAGAAGGTTTGGAAGAGTCTTTTCTCAGAGAAAGAAGTGAACACTTACCTTGAATGCATTAACTCAGCATGCTCTCACTATGTCCTCCTGTAACTGGCAGAAGTAGTGGCTAACGTAGTTTGTTTGGGGCCTGATCTGTTAGGCTGAAAACAAATTTAACTCTGCTTATCTATTTTAGGTAATCCCTAATTACCAGAATCAGCTAAAGTTTAGGCACAAACAGCCACTTATTCCCCCAAGAGTAAGTAGTACGAACATAAAAAATGAATTGTCATGTACCTAGGAAATTTTAGTACTGAAAATTGAAGTAGATACAAAACTTTAGACTTTCCACAGTGAGATGGCAAGAAAGAAAAGTCATCTGAATGTTACATGTAAAAGCTAAACTTGGGCAACTTCACTTTCTCTGAACTTAGCTTTTAGCATAAAATCATATTTAGCAATGGGAAGAATCACAACATTTTGTAATAGCTGCACTATTTCATTCAGCTAGAATCTACCCTGTTTCTGCAGATAATTATGTAGTTCTTGCTGGGCATGACTGAATGCTTAACAAGAAATTTTGTGTTGCCATCCTGTTTGTTTGTGATTACATTATATTCTTTGATTTACATGAATTTCCAATATATGTATCTTGAAATCTGTCTCTGCAAGCACATTTACTGTGTGAAGCAAAATGTGAAGCATTTCAGTGTTAAATGGAATCACATAGATAAATGACTATCAGATGAAATAACACACTAACGTACGTTGCAAAATGTGAAGTAGCTTTATTTACCTAAATACCAGTCTTTAAATTCAAATCTTTTCTTGAAAATCCATGTAGTAAGAATACATTTACATACCATCACCCATAGCCCCAAATTGCACATAAGAAAACCCCAAATTTAATTTATAATATTAATAACAAAAGCATAATACAGACCTTGAAAACCTAGGTGGTTTGCACTTAAAATACTGTTTTGGGAACCAAAAAGGAAGCAGGGGATAATAAATACTGCATGTCTCAGAGAAAGTATGTGAGGATTTATAGCATTACTGCACATAATGCTTAGTATGATTTTTGGATAGAAGTTCAATATATTATTACTGTAATTTTCTATGTGCTCACACTCATGGAGAAGATTTTTATTTTCAGGTATATCTGTTTTTAGATCCCATTTTGAAGTGAAATTGAGAGTAGAGTTTGCCTTTCCTTCCTTCCTGAACTTTACAGCATTCACACTGTTTGCAGAAAGCACGGTATTTAAATTGGTTTGGTTGGGTTTTTTTCTCTCACATGTATAAGATTGCCTAAATGACATTCCTTCTTTTCCACGTCTTGATCAGTTGTAATAGCAGAGTCCCAGCAGACAGCCATCCATCTGGAATTCAATGTTATGAAAGTAAAATAAGCTTATTCAGAATTTCTTCTCATCTCTTGCAGTGAACAAGAAGATTGGCACACATGCAGAAGGCACACAAAAATTAGAATCACCTGCAGCTCTCTCTAAACATAACACTGCCTGCGTGTATCAGTCTGGGTGACTTTGTTCAGGCACTCTCAGCTGTATGCAGAAACACTCTCCAAAGAGAGGGAGAGGGAGAGATACATACATACATATACACACACGCACACACATATGTATGAACTAGTTACTTACAAATACACACTAAAGGTAACTAGTATTTAAAGAGCTAGTAGGTTAAACATTAGTATGCTTACTACCCTCTGTAAGATGCCTGAAAAGTCCTTGCTTGCCAGCCAGGCATCAGTCAGGAGGGGAAGGGTGAGCCTCAGCTGCCCTCAGGAAAGATCCTGAGTGTTGCATAGTTACTGTTTTTCATTTTCTTTTTCTCTTCTTTTTTTTTTTAATAATGATTTTGTGGTCTTCCATATTGCTGTTTTTCCTTTTGAAACCTTGAGCTACTACTGATCAGTGCCTCCACAGTCATAGTTTCGTCTGTAACCTGATCATTCTTTTCTTGTATGACTTAAAATTTCCTCACAGGTTATGTAGCTGGGTCATGTCAGCTTGGCTCCTGGACCATGTACAGTGGAACTACGGGAGGGATGGGGCAGGCAAGTGGGAAGAGGAGTGAAGACAGAGTTACAGAGAGTCCCAAACAAACAGAGGTCTTGACCTGAAGTTGGGATCATGTCTGATATTCAGGAAAATTTTGAGGATAGACATTTTAGAGCAAAACTGGTGTGCAACACATAAGGTCTAACTCCAGGCAGAAGAAGCACTTGTGCAAATCTTCAGGTAGACAGCACCTAGAAGATGCATATCATGTACCTCAGGAAGGACTAAGAGTGTGTTGCGAGTGACAGGGCGGAAGGCAGAAGAGTATGCTGATGCATCAACAGTTGTTGGCCTGGAAGTGTCATCCTCAGCCAGCATCTGACGTGAGCTGCCTCTCTCCCACATAAGGGAGTTCAACATTACCAGGAAAATCAGCAGGGGGTTATTACCTCCACTGCTCAATTTCTGTACCTCTGGTTAACTTGAGAAAGGCTGGCAAACATATGAAACATGACTGTATCAGTAGTTATGTCTTTACTTTGATCAGACAGACACCTTGGATCCTGAGAACATTCATAAAAAACCTTATTCCATTCCTCCCTGCTACTCTTTTTTTTTCTGTGTCTTTCTGTTTCTGCTTTGTCAGTGAGCATTATCTTGCATTCTGAACTGAACAGACTGCTTTCTCCCCTAAATAATTCCTTTGCTTAGTAATTTTTTTTACAAAATATTTCTTATCTGAAAAAAAAAATTCTTTAGATTTTTGATCAAATTCATTTTGAGAAGACGTTTAATTTCTTTTTCAAAGATTTTTTTCTACTTTTATTATACTAGTATGTTTATACTAGTATTGTTATACTTTTTTAAAGTATACTGTGTCCTGTTTTGACTTGCTTTCGTGTCTTAGTCACATGTTTCTAAAATACAGCATGGCTTTCTTTCCAAGTTTGGAATGGTCTGAACACAAACTGAACTCTCTGAAGTAGAAACATCAAACCTCAATTAACTATTTGATTTTTTTTTTGAAAGAGCTCCCTTGATTCTCCAGGTCCATTTATTCCATCAGAAATAAAATAATAGTTTCTGAGTTAATCCTCTTTCATCCTCTCCCCCAGCCCTCAAAAAGTCATACTGTATTTAAGGTGTTCACAGTAGATTCTCACATTCTTCCCCAGCAAGAACTTATTTTATACCATATACAACATGTAACTAATTCATCTATTGAGGTAGCCCTCCAGTGTTAGAACATGATTTATGCCATTGATGTTGTGTGATAAATCTGATATCACTGTTTTCCAAATGCTTTTCAGAATATCCTTTTAAACAGATGCATTTTAAGAAAGATCTTGATCAGTGAAGTTCTTGGCAAAGCTCCTATAGGCCTTAAGGCTACTACTAAATGGCTTTAAAGTAGTAGAATAAGGGAACCAGGCCAGAGAATAGGTTCAAGACTCATACTCTCCTTGAACATACCTTAGCATATTTCCCAAGTAGAAAAGCTGCATCTTCACTGAATGTATCCACCAGTCTGGCAGATGTGGTCAATTTTTCTTAAAAAATCTTTGTCTCTTTCTATCAGATTTAAGCCGTGATAGGAAGAGTGTAAATCACTAAATATAATTTTATCATTACTAGTAAAAGGCCTTAAGATCAAATTATCTGAAATATGATAACTCTCATTAAATCAATAGCAAATGTGGGTTCATACTAATGGGCAGAGTTTGGGATCTGTTGTAATAAAATAACTTTACCAGTTTAGAAACAGTGTAGAAACTCCACAGCAATTGATGAGTTAATAAAAATACTAGATCTAAGTAGTAGTCTGACAAAGCTGATAAGACGTACTTACCATAACTAAAATTGGAGAAAAGCACTCAAGGTGTAGAAGGCAGGAGATATTTGTAAGTTGACAGGATTTTCTTGCTGAAACATGACAATGCCGAAAGCAGTGGAATCATTTCACCTGACTCCACTAGGTCCAGGTTTTCATCTGCATGAGTTTCCTCTGTAGACATTTTATTTATTAAAGCTTTGATAATTGTTCCCTTTTTAGAATGATGAGGGATTGATTTGCATCCTGTGGAAATTAGCAGAAGCATTTGAAACCAATACGAATATGTACATCTCTTTATATGTCTTTCCTTCTCACCAATTTTAATTTATTTTTCTTTCATAATAAAATCAGTTATGACTAAAAATTGGATTTCTTTGGCGATAGGTGCTTCCTTCACTCGGTATGTCCCTCTTTTGATGCCCCTCTCTAGGCTTACTCGACCATTTTCAGTTTCTTAACTGTGGGAGTTAAGATCCTTTCATAGTCATACCACAAAGCAGAGTCAGCAAAACTGAATTGTAACAAATCACATCCTTTTAAGTCTTAAGATATAACTTCTTTATTTGTATCAATCTATTGTTATGCACTCCCTTGATATGATTTATACCACCTGCTTACCTTGTCCCTTGTTTTATTTAAGTCTGTAAAGCAGCTTGCAGGAAAGAATCCTCATGAGACGTAAATCCAGTTCGATTCTAAAGGAGCTACCTCAAATTACATCAGCCTCCATTGTGGCTCATTATGTTCCTTTTCATATCTACTTTGCCTTATTTATAGCAGGAGAATAAGCTATGATTTACATTGACTAATAAATTTTAGCCTGAAATTACTAGCTTTATGTTTTCTATTTGTCAAGGCTTTCATATACCCTGGTAGCAATTCTAAGAGGAATGTTCCAGGTACAGCAAGATGCAGCTGAAGTGTCTTACAAGTTAGAGATTCCTCTCTTCCTTCAGGCTTCTAACTCTCACAGCACTGGCCTTTAATGTTAACAGATTCAGTTATTCTCCTTTGACTACTATCTTACAGGTACCCTACTGTACACCTTGTGTTCCTATAGTATACCCTGATAGGGGGCATGACCGTACCTTTATTCTTCCCTGTCATTTTCATCATCCAGAATATTTACTTATGTGATTTATCAGGTATGTTTATGGTGTTAATGGTGAAAGCATGTTATCTTTTTCTGGTTTTAATCATGATAGCTTGCTGCTATATTAAACTACTACCTTTACCTGAGGTTCATATTTATGTATCCTTTCTTGTGAGTAGTTTAAAGAAAATTTTTCTGCATGAAGATGGCATAAAAATTATTTTAGGTGCATACAAATATTTCAAGTGAATATGACCATCAATATATTGTAAAACGTAGATATTATTTTTACAGTACATACAGACTTTGGAAAGGGTCACATTCTTGCCTCACATAATCACTTAGAGCTATAAAAATTGTTAATGCTAGACATTAAATTCTAGGTTTTTAGCTGCAACAAAAAAATTTTCTGCAAAATTGGGAAGAATCTGGAACATGTTTCATTTTCCACCACCTATTTTCTTGCCACTGTATAGCTCATTGGAGATGCTTTTTTATTGCTGCAAATTAAAGCAGTTGTTCTAATTCGTATACAGCTGCGTTGCACCCTGATAGGTTTTTCTTCAGACAGGTATCTTAAGAGTATAGGAGCAACACAACTTTATTTGTGATAAACTCTGCACATGCAGGGACTCTTTATGACTTCTAAAAGCATTAAAAGATGTTTAGGGATGCTGTCTGTGGAACAAGACCAATATTCCTCTGCTTAGCCATTGGTAAAAGCATAAAGATTATAAATCTTTTAAAAGGTATTCTACCTGTGCCGGGTGTGGACGACACGTATATTTTTATAGGATCTTGTTTGACAGCTGTCCCTCAGATATGAAATCCCCTGGGACCTTGCAACTTTTGGGTGGTGGAAAGAACATCCTACTGCTCTGGCCATCCTTTTTGTATTGCATGTTAATGCTATTTCAGGAGGGCAACAAAGGTCATGGTTTTCACCTACCATCGTTTTTTGACTGCTACACTTATTTACATGAATTTTTTGACATGAGTTAAGAGACCAAACTCCTGCTCAAGCCTGTCCTATCATCACACACAGGGAAGAGACTATTGTAAAAATAGAAAACCAGAAAATAATAATTCAAATAAAGTCTGCTAGTGAAGTGTCCATCTGGAGTTACAGAATCTTTCTTGGAAAGATCTGTTAAATCATAAATAGAATATTGATTTTTGAATTGTTCATAAGTAGTAATTAAATAAATATGTGGATGTTGTTAGTCACTTCTTTTTTTTTAATTTCTTAACTACATTGTTGAGCTGATCAAATATCATCCTACATTTTGTGTACCTGTTTCTTATGAATATTTTAATTTCAAAAAGCTGTATCATTTTTACAGGTATTTTGACCTGGATTGAAAGCAAAGCTTATAGTTCTAAAATAATATATTTTGGCAATCTTTCATTTAAGAAAAAAAAAAAAAAAGTTAAAATGCTCTGACTGATATTGAATGATGACTACACAACTTGCTCATAGCTTTTCAGTTTCTCTCTTTTGTGAAAATGACCATATACAGAACTCTCTTTACCTTTGTGATTCAGTAGCAGAGACTTTCACACTTGAGCTACTTCTTCAGAAGTTTCAAGTACAGTGATTGTTTATGAAAAGTGTACTGTGGAAATCGATTATCCCCTCCAAATATTTCAAAGGAAGTATCTGTCCTTTGTGTACGTGTTTGTTGTAAGTCCTCCATGGAAACCAGTTGAAGTTCAGTCATATCACCGTTGTCATCTGCAGATACAATTATGTAGCTATATTTAATGCCTCAGTGGATAGCCCCACATTACAGTTTAATTTTCCACAGAAATATAAACTTGTTCTTGGACTGTGTATTTTTCTATCATATTAGATAATCAGTCTAAACAGAAATCCAATTTTAACTCAATCAACAATACTTTGAAGAAGGTTACGTAAAATAACTTGCACAGCTTTTAGTATGTCACCTAGTATGTGACTAGCCTGTTCATTTATTCATTGCTGGAAACATATTCTGGCATGATACTGAAACTCTTGCTAATGATCTCCACCTTTTACTTCCTTTTACTGTTTTGAGAAATGTTCTCCCCCTCCTTTTTTTTTCTTTTTTTTAGTATAGAATATGGCAGATTTTTTACTGTTTTTACTGTTTAAACCGGAAATTTCTGGTTCTAACTCTGAGTCCCAAGACAAAAGTAGCATTCATAGTGCCATGAAATAGAGATGCCATTTATTTTGCTAGATTGCTGAAGAAAATCATATAAATTACAGTTCAAAATTACTTATTTGTCTATTTCCTTCTGCTGATATAGGATTGTTATCTACAGTATATCCCTGTGTACTTATTTTCATTGGTTTTAAACTGATGGAAATTATTGGACTTCATCAGCTCTTCACATACACAGTCTGATGTATATGGTTATACCAACTCTATCCCCATGATATTCAGCTTTCATTTTCTTTTAATAGCTATTTCTTATTATTAATCCTAATGACTTTGAGTACTAAATAGTATCTCTTTTTTCCTTACTTACAAATAGTAGAAAATAGTCATATTGCACTGACACATAAAATGCTTATTCTGAAGCAGGCCTGTGGTTCAGTTAGCTTCATATCCGTTCTTTAATAATATTCAGTACCAGAAGCTTTAGAAGAAGGTGTAAAAGGGTGATTGCCTTGTACCACGAGGCAAAGTGATTAGACTGTTAGGAACCATACGCTTGAATCTCACCAGTGTGGGGATTTAGAAGTGAGCTGCTATATTTCTTCTCAGGTTCAGGTGACCCACGTATCTCAATATAAATGAAATACTATCATGGATCCTGAATGATATAGACTTGCAGCAGATTCATTTTACATTGCCTGACAAAGCAATTTAATAATAGGGTTGGTACAGTTCCTTCTCTAACCTGTCCCAATCTCATGGTCTTTCTGTGAAAACAAGCTCTGTAGTTTCCAAAGCCAGCTTCCTCACGTAGCCTTTGGTACACTTTTCAAGGTTACGGGAGAGCACTTTGGTACCTAAGTTTGAGTACTGTGTGCTGGCCCTATATAGAATTATTGTGGCTGCAGTTTTCAGCTTTTCTTTCTTTTTACTAGACTTTTATAAGACCAGCAAAGTTTGCTATACTTTTCAAGAKGAAAAACACAACTTGGTAACAATAAAATATTTTGCTCTTGTCATAGAGTCTTGTTCTCTTAAGTGTTTCCCCTCTGGGAAGCCCTTCTTTTTATCATCCTCTCACAACAAAGTGCAAGTCCTAGGCATCCTTGCCTGATCCAAAGTCATATGCCTACAGCAGGATGAAAGCAGACTACAGAGTAAAACAGCAAGACTTCATTATAGAAGAGGCTGATGAAAGCATGGATGGTAGCTGTGTTACTTTTTCCTCTTCTGTAGGAATGTGGAGAGTACTACCCCCTTTGCTTTACTGTAGATATAGGGTGTGACCTACATGGTTCTCTCAACAAGTCATGGCTTAAACATGAAAACTGGAAGAAAGCTAAGTAGGAATGAATATAGAGAAGGGAGAGCGAGAAATATTTGTGTGTATGTCTCTGTGGATATATGAATGTGGTAATGTCATGGGCTGACCCTGGCTAGCAACTAAGCAGCCACACAGTTGCTCACTGACTCTCCCCCTACAGTGGGATGGGGGAGAGAATAAGAGCAAAAGTGAGAAAACTTGTGGGTTGAGATAAGGACAGTTTAATAAGTGAAGCAAAGCTGTGTGTGCAAGCAAGCAAAATAAGGAATTTCTTGACTATTTCCCATCCTCAAGTGTGTCCATTTTGGCAAAGTTGTCTTGTGGGGTGTAAAGGTTAGGAGAAATCTTGTGTGTATATATTGGGCAATGCATTTTTTGATAAGGAAGAAGAGGGCTATTGGTACTCCATGTAAAGAATATTTTCCACTTGCTGCCAGCTGATAGGCAGCCAAGATGAGAGGGAATGAATATTTTTTTATATCTGAAAATGTTTTCAGTGAGAGGTACAGAGAAGTGTGGCATGGGATAGTAAGTATAGCCAGGCTTTTGCTGTTGTCATAACAACAGAAGTGAAAGTTTGCTCTTCACAGAAAGCTTGGAGACAGAAAGGAAAACTTGAAGAAGGAAAGGAGGGAGAGGAAGAGGAAAAAAAGGAGCTGGATATCTCTGGGTCAAGCAGAATGGTTCATAACCATTGTACTTGGTGGAATTTTTACTGACATAAAGTCAAATTCTGTTATACTTTGCTCAGCCTGGAGACTGAGGCTGCATTCAGGGCTCTCCTGCAAACAGGTTGGAAGGACTTTCTGTATATTCTTGCTCAGATTTTGGTATGTGCATAGCGATTCTGGTTATATTCTCATTTTTGACATCTACTTAATATCACAGACATCTCCTTTAGATAATGAACCACTTAATGGCATATGTGAAGGTCACTGAGACAGAGCTGCAGGCAGTTCCTTTACTACCTTGATCACCAAGACAGAACTGTGTGCAACATGACAGTGGAGGCAATTGTCATTGCCGAGATGCAGATTGATGCTTTCATGTGATAGAAGTTGATTGTGTAGGCTGAAATAAGATGTCCATTTGTACCAGGAGCTGTCAAATGTTTAGGCATGAAGAATAATTTCAACGTAGGTTATTCTGGTGTGTCTGAATCTTCTGCACTGACAGGTAAGGTCCTAGAATACCTTAAAATACCGGTAACTACTGGCCGTCTCTAGGGCAGGAATACGCCTGCCATTAATGCTCTGCTGGGATCCACTGGGGACATACTGGTTCGGGACATATCTGTCACTGATGGTCACAGCGAAGTGGGACATGCTGCCTTACCAGAATTCTGCAATGAATACAGGTATGTCACAGGTGGTAATTTCCGATAGGTAGACAAGATGGTGGTAATATGGCCTTGCAAGAAGACAGCTCTAAGGGCAGATTGACAAGTAGCTGATGCACAGATAGTTGTGTGTCAGATCTCTAGAAGGCAAAAGAGGAAGCTTCCTGTGACCTGAAATGATCAAGACAGGAACTCAGAAATTACATGCCCAGAACTAATAATCTGTTCCTTGCAGAGGCCTATGAAGGCTATTTCATATCTAGAAATGAGTGACCCATGCTAGCTGATATCTAGAGTGAGATGTGGTCCTGATAAAAGCACCTGTGACATACTCCCTTTATCTTGCCTGAGGCTAGTGGCTTCTGTTACTCAGATGTGCTCTTGAAAAAGCTTGTGCAGTGCTGTGACTAGTGTGCCCTTGTGATAAATTATCCAGCACCTCACTGTTGCTGGAGACAGCTTTCCTACTGCTTAAGAGCTCTCAGGAGCTTGCAGACTATGATAGCATATTACAGCACATAGAAGCAGTGAAATCATTGCTGAGGGGCAAAGGAAGGATTGGTCCTTTAGGTGGATTAAGAAGTGATGATAGATATTGGTGAGAGCAGGGCAGAAATCCTTCCATAGCTTTATTGGGTTTTGATGCATTTATGGTTCCTGTGAGGTAGGTGAGGCCTAGGAAGGACTTGGAAACACTGTAGAAGTGTAAATTCTTCTGGGATAGATGGCATGGAGTATGATGTATGGCTAAGAGGATCTTTGGAATACCTCTGAGGATGACACTTGGTATGCTAAGGATACTAGGTATGAAAGGTTTATATCAGCTTTACACATCCAAATTCCTTTTTATATGACCCTTAGTTTTTATATTTTTWTATATATATATATATTTGTTGTACTTTTTGTGGGCTACTTCTAGAAAAAGCCAGTGGTCTGTAAAGCAGTAGAATCATCTCAGTATAGTGCGTCTGATTATGCAGGTATCTGCAGGAACTGTTTTGCCACCTTATACATTCAAACTTACGTCTAGTTTGCTAGGAGTTATCCTAATCTTTTTTGATTGTTGCTTTGTAAGCACGTTCTGTGAATACTTTCCTCCAGGATACATTATTCTAAAACATTTTATGTGCTGTAGAGAGTTTTTATACTTGTTTCTATTCCGTTATTATTTCTGCATATTTCAATGGTTAGTTCCACCTACTAATATATTAAGGTGCAGATTACTTCTGTTCCAAAATCATGAAGAAATGAATTTAGTAAAAGCAGACACAGCAACAGTCAGTGCCTTTTGACCGTAACTGAACTATTGCTCCCAATTCAAAACATTGTTATCCTTTAATTTAATACTTTACCTTGGTCTTTTTGGGTTTTGAGAGGGGGGGTGTGCAGACATTAAGTGGTAACTTAGGCTATGTCTTTCTTACAAGAAAATTTGTGCAAATAATCTCTTTGTCCAAGATTATAAGAGCTAATTGTGTGAGAAAGAGTTAGGCTGAAAACAGGAGTTTAGGCTGAAAACAGGAATTTGTTTTTGTAATCTCTATGTGGGAGTTCTATACTGACACAATATCTACTGCATTTGCTGTACTCACTGACTTTGTAATAGAATCTGAAAAGCATTCAGCTCTATTCTGTGTTCACGATGAACTGGAGCATACATCTACTTCTTTGTAAATCTTTTGACAGAAACGTAATTTCAGAGATGTCACTCATAGTATTTAACATACCACGTTTCCTTCATTATCATACCAAGAACAAATGAGGATCAGTGCTTGAGCAATTAGTATCAATTGCTCGGTGCTTGTTCATGTGAATAACTTTTATATTTAACTTCGTATGTTGAGTTAAAACAGGATTATATTACCCATCACATCAAACTTTTAATCCATTGGATTTCAGTAATGCAATAATTCAGTTCTGTGAGATTCTTAGAGAACTCTGGTGGCACGTGTAAGTTTTCCTTCTTTTATTCTTCTGGGAGAGAGGAGTGTTACAAAGATTTTCAAGAAAAAAATACGCACCTGATTTTGTTTATACCAAAAAAAATTTAGAAAGTAATTCTAGTTACTGAATTATATCTAACAGTATTATAGTTACATGAATTATAAATTCCTGAATTATAGCTGACATTTTATAGAAAGAAAAATCTGAAATATTCATTATGAACTCCTCCTTTACCTCTTTATGTCATGAATCTTGCTATTAATAGTCTTCTGCTAACATATAATAGTCTTGTAATGTGAAAAGCTAGTAGGAGTTAGGCTAAAAACAAAGAAAAAGATGCATGCAGTATCAGTCCTGTAGAACTCCTATCTGTAGAATGCTGTGTATGTGGATTCAAGAGGAAATTGAACGCTAATAACAGGAAGTACCTCTGCTGTAAACAGTTGTAGGTTAGAAGAGACTTTGGTGGTAGTGTCATGCGTAATTCCTCTGTTCTTACTCTTCCACAGACATCAGTTAATGGACACTGTTGGAACGACAATGCTAGGCTAGATGGACGTTTGGTCTAATATAATATGTCTATTATTATTACGTCTTTGTTCCTTATAACTTCCAAGATAGATTTTGGAAAGAAAGGGAGATAATCTTTCCTGAAATGTACATTAAGAGGTAAAAATTAAGAAACTGGGCTATGAAGAGATTTACAACAAATTGTCTTCTAAAAAGGAGGTGTTATAAAAAAGTAGAGAAATTCTAGAAAGAATGTGTAATGATGATTTTAGTTGTAGCATTTTGGTTAAATTTACTTGATGGGCACAAGCACTCTGTGATGCTAGCTTTAGTTATTGATATTGTGTGCATCTTGGCCATGAACTATCTCCAGGAAAGACATGTGCTGTTATATGTACCAGAGTCTTGGTACCTCCAGCCAACACCAGGAGAAGATTTATTGGAACATGTCTCATCATAATCCTTTTCCATCATACACTGTTAATCTCTGTAGTTTTTGCCATTTTCTATTTAAAATCTGTTAAGAGATTTTTGGTAGCTTTGCCTTGGATTCATGCCCCTTTCATATAGATGTCCAAATGAACTTGGGTGCTTTCTTATGTTACTTGACATCACTTTAAGTGTGATGCCACTCCATTAAAGTCTTATGGCCAGAACCTTTGCCCTTCCAATGGGAAAAGCTTTAGGAATCTTGGATCACCTTTTGTCAGAAACCCCCCAAAAAAGGCTATGGAGGCACCAGTGTTCACTCTGCTTTTGCTGACTTTGCTGATTCTAAACCAAGAAAAGGACAAGGGGCCATAAAACAACAGGATTACTGGGAATGTACAGGAAGAAGTAGCTCCCGTAAGTGTAAAAAATGTGAAAGAAAAATTCAGTATCTCCTGAAATGCTAGACCAAGGCAGTGGTATCTGATACACTGCATCTTCTTGTCCATCCTCTCCAATATTGAAGGAGACAGATGTCTCAGCACTTGCCCGTACAGCACTGACACCTCAGTTTAGTCATGAGGTATACCTTTTGATGCTGTTAGAGGAATAAAGGAGCTATGCCAGCATTTGTGGAAAGAATTCTCTGGCATGAGGGAAGATGGAATGACGAAGGAGAGATGGAAGGGCAAAGTGGAAGAAAATAGCTGCAACTATATAGTGAGTTCTCCACTTTTTGTAGGCAAAGCTCAGGGAAACAACCTAGGGACTAAGAACCCTAACTGGACTCTCCAGATCATGTAAAAATGCTCTGCACCTCACAAATAAGAAGTAGACATGAACTCTGACCATAAAGTATTTGAGTACCATAATCCCATACTGTTTACATTATGGACAGCATGGGGAAAGGAGTGGATTGTCTCTGCTTATTGACCTAGCATGTCACTAGACCCAATCTTTATGTGCCAACTTTTCCTCGTTTAATAGTTCATAATATGTAGTCTGATATAATCTATTGAGCTACCAGCAAACTAACTAATTAATTCTAACTTTCATTATATACATATTTGGCTCATCAAGGGGTTTTCTTGGGGCAATATAGCTCTAGCTTTGGATAGTATGGCTTTATATCAGTAAGGTCTAGTTAAGGGTTGGAAAGACTAAGGAGACTATAGGGAAACAATTGGCAGGGGACAAATCTCTGAGCCTTTGTGAGAGACGGCAAGGTAAATTGCCTAGGACCTTTACAGGTCTAATTCTGCATGGTTATTAAATTTAAATGCATAGTGAGTTTCCAAAGTGGACATGACAGGAAAGGTGAGGTGAGCTGAGATACAAGATTTAATAAAATAAATCACATCTGAATGTCTAAATTATGGAGATCAGTTCAGACTTTTGCCTTTTTTAATAAAGGGATTAAACAAAAGGAAGCTTCAGTTTTCTTCCAAAAGATATCTTTTAAAGGCTAATATATTTCTAGAACAAAGTAAGGACCCTTGGATGAAAAGCATTATAAGCTATGAAGAACTAGTGTGACTGCTATCACAATTATTTTCTTTAGACTTTTGCACACAAACTTTTGTTTGCCAGGAGATGTAGAAGTCTTTTTGGGGAATACATCCTGGGCTGACAAACTTAGAAGCTTGAGCTCAGTACACCTTTCGTGTTGTGTAAACATGCAAATCTATGTGACCAACTTGTGGTGGTTGTAAATTTTCATCAGGCTTCCCACAGGCAATTTTAAGTGCTTTCATCCTGCTTTTGGCAAGTGAGTTCTCTGTTCTTACAGCAGCTGCACAGCTGAAATAATATAACAGACCATTGCAAAAGCAAATGCTTACGATGGATTTTCTCCTACTGTTCGGAAACAAAAGTGAAGGCCAGTGTGAGCAGTAGGAGGTCAACCTATCTTTACTTGATTTAATTCTGTCTGAGTTGTCTCCTGTAAAACCTAATGAAAACTCAATATTGTCAGCATGGTGTAGCAAACTATTCAACAACTTGAACTTAGAGAGAAAGTTCTAAATGATTGATTCTTTCTTCTACCTGCTCTGCATAAAACTGCTAGCCAAATGTATTCAAATTAATTAGAAACCAAACACGAAAGATTCCCCCATGCAGATTCCGACACTTGTTCCCATACGACTTCTACTCTTAGAAAAGAGAAATAGGAAGCAACTGAAATTGCAGACAGTATGAAAAATGCATCTTGGCAACGACTCCCAAAATTACAGCAACATTAGTTTATTCTTCTAATATTATTTTTAAAAGCAGCTGTCTGTTTTGCCATTTTAAAGTTGTGGCTTGAACTGCCTTTTCTGTCAAGTCACAGATTGAATCTCAGACTTCAAATCATATGAGAGATTTATGCTTTATCTCTTTGTTAAGGTTTCTTTCACAGTTCATGAAAAGTCATCACCTCTGGAGACTGCTTATTTAACCTAAACAAAGGTAGCCACCTGCACTGACTAATTGGGCATGTCCTTGCTTTATTTCTTCTTCAGCTGATAATTGCCTCTTCAGTGCACACTAATTCATTGCATTAGTCAATATATTAATTTGCTTGAATAAATTTACAAAATAAATTTTTTATAGTAAACAAAGGACATTATTTAACTTTTACTTAATACTACCAGGGACCCATGTTTTCCTTGAACCAGTAACATGTATTTGCAATTTTTTACTGACAATTTTGCTAAAAGATTATTTTTTCAGCTTCTATTCTTCTAGACACCTAATTGGTTAGACAGAAACAAAAATGCCACTTTCTCTTTCCTACAACTATCAGAGAAAACTGCATACCTTTTTTTCTTCTTTAAATGGTGTTGTGTTACATTTTTTCTCTCACTAGAACACACTAGAATAAAAGTGAAAAACAGGATTGCTTGGTCATCCCTAGAAAGAATATCAAACAAACTGCCAAGGAATTTTGCAAAGGAGAAGATCAATGGATATTGTTGCTTGAAACTACTTATGGCTATAGTAGATGGACAAAACACTGTGTTAGCTTGTATGTTGTCTGTCTGACAGTAAATGAAACATGGCATATAATTAAATGATGACTTCAAATGTGATTCTGAAGGATAACCTTTTAGATTAGAAAATGGAACAAAACGGATTTGATATAGGTCACACTGTTTGATATTTTCTTCCAATATAGGTCCAAATATACAGCTGGTAGTTGGTGCTAGTTCAGGTAATACATCCACAGCACTGCTTCATGATCACTTTTGTACCCTTGAGTGAATAAACAATGAATATCTTGGCCAGATTTTACAAAGTGACTTTAAGAAAGAACTTCTGTTTCTTATAGACCTTGTAAGTCACTTTCTTTCTTAACTGGGCTATCTGTCAATGACCTCAACCCTCTTCTATCTTGCTGTTAGAACTATAAAGAATGTCCCTTACTTGGAATTGCTGTTTGCCTTGGGCTTGACTGTAGCTTTGCCCTGGACATGGGGCAGCAGACTGCTGTGTACTGCAAGATGCAAATTGTCACCAACTGCTCCCATTTGTTCTGCAGGGAAGTTACCCTGTGACAAGCCAGCTAACTACTTCAGCTTTTGCAAGATTATGCTCCTATAACAGCCTGCAAACACTGGCATGAACCCTTGCACAAAGAGCATAAGCAGTGCCCTGAGGCTTCTGTTATTCTTGTCTGGAGAACTGAAACATGACTAATACGAGGTGCGACGCACATGCTCTTCACTCCCTTGTCTGGCTGTTGAAACTGTACCAAAATTTTTCCTTTCCAGAGGTCTAGATTCAGAGAAGGAAGATAGGACCAGATCCACACAAGCATGTAGGTAGGTTGATATCTGCCATTCCTACTTTTTAGTCATTTCATATCCATAACATTTTCTCATAAATAGAATTCATAAATCCAATTTGGCAATGTGAGAGAGGAATTTATAACACCCAGAATACTCAACAGGGTTAGATAAAGCTAACTTATAGCAGATTATGAAAAGCTTCTTATAATGACGACTTTCACTTTCCTAAAGCATTCACATTAGGAAATAACTCATTTTTTTGCAATTTTCTATCAAGGCTTTCCTTTAATGGCTTAAATCATAATATAATCAATGATGGGAGATAACTATACCTTTAAAAATAACAGAAAAAAGTACTAGCTGTGTTCTGGAGTTAGGTGCTTTACTGTAAACTTTAGTCATAGAATCATAGAATAGTTTGGACTGGAAGGGACCTTTAAAGGTCATCTAGTCCAAGCCCCTTGCCATGGGCAGGGACATCTTCAACTAGATCTCGTTGCTCAGAGCCCCGTCCAACCTGACCTTCAATGTTTCCAGGGATGGGGCATCTACCACCTCTCTGGGCAACCTGTGCCAGTGTTTCACCGCCCTCATCATAAAAAATTTCTTCCTTATAGCTAGTCTAAATCTACCCTCTTTTAGTTTAAAACCATTCGCCCTCGTCCTGTCGCAACAGGCCCTGCTAAAAAGTTTGCTGCCACCTTTTTTATAAGCCCCCTTTAAGTACTGAAAGGCTGCAATAAGATCTCCCTGAAGCCTTCTCTTCTCCAGGCTGAAGAACCCCAACTCTCTCAGCCTTTCTTCATAGGAGAGSTGTTCCATCCCCCTGACCATTTTCGTGGCCCTCCGCTGGACTCGCTCCAACAGGTCCATGTTTGTCTTGTGCTGAGGGTTACAGAGCTGGACGCAGTACTTCAGGTGGGGTCTCACCAGAGCAGAGTAGAGGGGCAGAATCACCTCCCTTGACCTGCTGGCCACGCTTCTTTTGATGCAGCCCAGGATACGGTTGGCCTTCTGGGAGGTGATCTTTGAATATTAACCAGCTTTCTTGGGCCCCTCTTCCCTCCAGGGCTTTATCCCGTGGTACTCTACCAAGCAGATCCCTGAAGAGGCCAAAGTCTGCTCTCCCGAAGTCCAGGGTAGTGAGCTTGCTGTGCATCCTCCTCAGTGCCCTAAGGATCTTGAACTCCACCATTTCATGGTCACTGCAGCCAAGGCTGCCCTTGAGCTTCACATTCCCCACCAGCTCCTCCTTGTTGGTGAGAACAAGGTCCAGCATAGCACCTCTCCTCATTGGCTCCTCTACCACTTGGAGAAGGAAGTTATCATCGATGCATTTCAGGAACCTCTCGGCTTGCTTATGCCCTGCCGTGTTGTCCCTCCAACAGATATCGGGGTGGTTGAAGTCCCCCATGAGGACCAGGGCCTGTGAATGTGTGGCTGCTCCTACCCGTCTATAGARGGCCTTATCCGCTTGGTCTTCCTGGTTGGGTGGCCTGTAGCAGAACCCCACTGTAATGTCACCTGTGACTGCCCTCCCTTTAATCCTGACCCATAAGCTCTCACTCGGCTCCTCATCCATCCCCAGGCAGAGCTCCATGCACTCCAGCTGGTCATTGACCTCCTCGTCTCCCCTGCCTGTCCTTCCTAAAGAGCCTGTATCCTTCCATTCCGACACTCCAGTCATAGAAGCCATCCCACCACGTCTCTGTGATGCCAATAAGATCGTAGCCTTGCAGGCGTGTGCACGTCTCTAACGCCTCTTGTTTATTCCCCATGCTACGTGCGTTTGCACAGAGGCATTTAAGTTGGGCCCCCGATGAAGCTGACTTACTGGCTGGGGTTCCTTTGTACTGCTCTTCAGGTGGGTTCTCCACAGCTCTCCTGCTGACCTGTGATCCTTCTTCAGGCTCTGGGCATCTATTGCTGGCCCTGGCATCAAACTGGTGGGAGTGGGATTGACTGAGGTTCCCCTCCCCCGGAGTCATTTGTCTGTGCAAGTTATCCAAAATCAGTCTCATCTTTTTCTTGTAAAAAATATCCAGAGGAGTCTGGCTTAGTTGTTATAGTGTTCGTCAAGGAGGTGAAAAATCCCTGCATGAAGGAACTGACCCACATGTCTCTTGCCCCTCAGCAGAGTGCCTGGTGGCAAGCTATAGAGGAAAGGTGACTACCCTTCTCTTCACCATATATGCTAGTATAGCTGAAAGCAAATTTCAAGGCACAGAGAGTGAGTGAATAAGCAAAAGGGAGCATGACTCTATGGCCCAGAAATAAGGCCACTTCTTGGAAAGGGAAGTTTTGGTTCTGATATGTGGTCATAACATTATTTATTCATTKTATCCAATAGTTTTTTAATGTAAAATGCAGAAGCAACCCCTGACTTTTATGCTGCTATGGCTACACTCTTGTCTGTACCAAAGCTACTCTAAAGCTAACTTCTGTCTGTTTACATAAGTTGCAGTCATACAAATAACTGCAGCATAGATTTATCTTTAAGTTGCCTGTCTCTCCTCAGGCATTGTCTAGAGAACCTGGATGCATAACCCCAGGCTCTGGGAATCCCCTAAGCAACAATGCACAGATGCTTCAGTGTTCAGTGATGCGATAGCCAAGTCTTCTTGCAGCTCCAGCTCTTTATGACTAAGCATAACTGATGTAAACACTTCAACAAGGTAGCTCTTAGCAAACCAGCGTAGCCTATCTGCCCCCTGCTTATCCATTGTAACACTAGGGCAAAAGTCAGAGCTATATTTCTATGGAAAGCGCTGAGGTACCTGTCTAGAAAAAAAATATATATTTATGAACAAGTAACATGTCAGCTGTAGAAAGCTCCAAGATATTTTAACTGGGACTGGTGACATTTTCAGCTCTTAGACTACAGCATAAATAGTATCATTTTTATTTCTCTGTATAAGGCACAAAAGCTACTTCAGCATATTTCCTTATGCTTAGTCTCTCAGTGTTGTCACTTCTGACACCATACAACCAGCTGTATACACATTTTTTGCTGCTGGAGGCACAGCTGACTCTTGGGAAATAAGAGATGGAATCAAGGATTTCCTCATCCTAAGAAGATGGTAATGAATTTTAATTGCAAAAAGATAAAATAACTGGTGCAGGGAGTTGCTAAATACTAAAAGTTCTTTTATGGGACTGGATTCTGGAAGACATTTTAAAAGCAGACAGGAATCTTACCTTCATCTGAACTTTGGCATATTATATGGTTAACATCTGCACAGAAACAGAGACAGAAAACATTATTATCAGATATAATTGACTTACATAAATTTGCACACAGAAGATAGTTCAGAAAAAATGTTAACACTATGAAATCAAAGACTTAAAAGCTAGAAGAAAAAAAAAAAAAAAAAGACTGCCTGGGCAACTGTAACTTAACTATATCAATTTATGCTTTATATGTTACCTTATATGCCTCAATTAGATGATCAGACACTACTGTTTTGAAAGAGCTCTTGCTTCACTCAGTACTTGCAGTTAATATCATCTCCACTGTTCAGAAAATGATCTGTTTCTCAAAGTATATTTTTATCTTTCTCAAAATACCTGTTGGTATGAAATCTTCTACCTCTATTTGTATTTGTATGTGAGGTGTTGAGATGCTGTAGTTCTAAAGGAATGGAGTGTACCCGATTCAGATGAAAGTGAATACAGCTTAACGCTCATTACCCTGAAACTTCTTAAATTCACTTGTACATGCTGATATTTTTCAGAAACTCTTCAGTGCTATATTACACTTAAAGAAACCAATAGACAGTGTTATAAAATTACTTCATATTACATATCTCAGCTTACAAAGCTTACAAAGCTGGGCATATCTTGAAGTTGTAAGTTAATATAGAACATTTAAAAAATACTAAATTAGGAACATTCCACATAACAGCTGCAGTACCAATTACAAGTTCTATACCAGATTTTGCCATTCATAGCTTCATTCCTATTAAAAATTGACTTCAATGGAAGCACATTAAGCTACGCTGTTTTAAGATGAACTTTAACAAAACCCCACATCACTTGCATATTTCTTCCTTAGTATGATAACACAGTGCTATAAATCTTCTATGACAGACTTAAGAGTTCAGTTTGCAAACTGAGACAGAGGCCTAAATTCTAAATTTTTTGTTGATGGTGTGAATACTTCTTAGACCATGATAGCTTCTCATCAGCTTGGTTTAAAACTRCTCAACTTTCATGGCTTCTCTGGGAAATCATCTTTCTGCTGTGGACACAGGTGTCTTGGGTCTTGGTGACACACTTGTATTCCGCTGGTGTCTTTTGTGCTTCACAGCTTTTAATCCCAGGTTTTGATGCATCTTCGCTACAGCAGATAATCTCTAGCTGCAAGTCCCCCTGTTGCAGAACTAATGAGACAGCTAAAGAGATGTCTTGTGGGTGTCTGTAACATTTCATCGTCTTGCTTTTCAGCCATTCACCATATTTCAACTTGCCATAATAATAGCTCTGGGCCATCTTTTATCAAAATACATAGCAGACCCAAAGATATGTTAGCTGACCTACAAGAGCATTATATGGTGTGGAATAGTGCTTTAAGGTCTCGGTGTCTAGGATCTGACCCTGCCATTATATGCCAGGAGGTGCATGAAAAAAAAAGCATTTGGAATTAATTGAGATGCTTAACTGTCCTGGTTTCAGCTGGGATAGAGTTACTTTTTTTCCTAGTAGTTGGTATAGTGCTATGTTTTGGATTTAGTATGAGAAGAATGTTGATAACACGCTGATGTTTTTAGTTGTTGCTAAGTAGTCTACTAGTCAAGGACTTTTCAGCTTCCCATGCTCTGCCAGGTGCACAAAAAGCTGGGAGGGAGCATAGTCAGGACAGCTAACCCA
>JAYKAV010003241.1:205396-220666 GCA_035582835.1 Phoebastria nigripes
GATAAAAGCTCCTGCTTAAATGTGCATACTGTGGGAATTGCAACATGTCTGCTGACATTTTCTATGAACTGAAATATTTCAATTAGTCTAATCTGCTGACTTTACTGGGGTAAGAACAGCACTATTGGATTGGTGCAGCCTTTCTGGGATAATCTTAGCAGAAAGAGGAAAAGAAAACTTAYGCACTCATGAGAAATTATTCTTACAGTAATTTAATATGATTTTTCTGTGTACTTTATCACAGTGAAGAATCATTTCTCCTGTCATTTCATGATGCGTGGAGCTGTTTAGGAAAAAAAAAAACAACAAACCCTGTCTCTCTGAAATGGACTCCTGAGCAGTCATTACCACAGATCTCCATATTTACTTCTTGTGGTTCAACCAACCATCTCAGTTATAGAGATACTATCAGGTCTCCTGCTGTCATATGTAAATTATTACATATAGGCATCAAATTACTCCTTCTTCTATATTATTTCAATGGTTCACTGTCATTCTTGGCTGACCCATTAAGGAGGCAAAATGTAGCAAAAAAACGGCGGGCACTACAGAAGCAATGGCATCCATTCCACTATTGTCCTTTAACATGTCAATACACAAGGTACTATATGCCACGGTCTTGAAGTACTGGCTGTGAATAAAAATCCTTCCAAAGAGAAGTAGAACTGTCTTGTATTTTGCTGAAAAAGCAGAATGAATCCACTCAATTTCTGATCCTCTATTTCTGAGCTAGCCGACTTATTCTCCTTCTTAGTCAACAGAGAGAAATAAGCACTTCATATGATGCATTTCAGCTGCCTACCTTACAGCTAAATGTGCTATGCCCTACAAGTGCCTATTACTTTCTGATGAACTAGAATGGTTTAGTTTATAAATAAATAAATGTATATATAAAATATATACATTCCTGGAAGCTGAAGACACTATATAAGCAAAGATTGAGGCTGTTTGCTTTAGATGGAACAAGACTGGGTATGCTGGGAAAAAAACAAAATACTGACAGCCACAGGGAAAGTGAATTGCATTCTCATTTTACCTCTGACAGTACAAAACCCAAGGATATTCAGTGAAATTAAAAGCAATGAATTTACAACTTTTGGAAAAGTTCTTCCCTCAGGATAGACTGAGAAGTAGTCAGCATGGATTCAGAGCAATATTTAAAGACTATCTGTTACACATAAGATATGTAGAAGTTACAAAATGAAAGACAATTAGTAGCTTGGAGAATCAAGGATATGGAAGAAGTATCCTCCAATGAGTGATGGGATAAACATGAAGTGAATTAACCACAAAAGTGATAGGAGCTTCTCTTCTCATGTGCAACAGTTCTGACTGAGACTTTCTGCCTATGTGCAGATCTACCAAATAAAATGTGTACTTGTCCTGGTTTTGGCTGGGATAGAGTTAATTTTCTTCCTAGTAGCTGGTATAGTGCTGTGTTTTGGATTTATGTGAGAATAATGTTGATAACACACTGATGTTTTAGTTGTTGCTAAGTAGKGCTTACACTAGTCAAGGACTTTTCAGCTTCCCATGCTCTGCCAGGTGCACAAGAAGCTGGGAGGGAACATAGCCAAGACAGCTAACCCAACTGGCCAACGGGGTATTCCATACCATGTGACATCATGCTCAGTATATAAACTAGGGGGAGGTAGCCGGGAAGGGCCAATTACTGCTCGGGGACTGGCTGGGTATCAGTCAGTGGGTGATGAGCAATTGCACTGTGCATCACACATTTTGTATATTCTATTTTCATTATTATTATTATTATTTTCCTTTCGTTTTATGTTATATTAAACTGTCTTTATCTCAATCCACAAATTTTACTTTTTTTTTTCGATTCTCTCCCCCATCCCACTGAGCGGGGGGAGGAGTGAGCGAGCGGCTGTGTGGTGTTTGGCTGCCTGCTGGGTTAAACCACAACAGTACAGTAAGTTAGAATCATAGCATCATAGAACAGCCCAGCTTGGAAGGGACCTCAGAAGATCATCTGGTCCAACCTTTTGTGGGAAAGGAAGCCTAGATGAGATTATCTAGCACTCCGTCCAATCACATCTTGAAAACCTCCAGCGATGGGGACTCTACCATGTCCCTGGAGAGGTTGTTCCAGTGAATGATTGCTCTCACTATGAAAAATTTATTTCTTATATCGAGATGAAACCTCTCCTGCTGCAACTTCTATCCATTGACCCTTATCTTCTCCATGTGTCTCCTTGTGAAGAGAGAGCCTCCATCCTCTTTGTAGCTGCCCTTTAGGTACTGGAATACTGTGATGAGGTCCCCCAAGCCTTCTCTTCTCTGGGGAGAAAAGACCTAACTCCTTCAGTCTTTCCTCATAGGGCAGGTTCTCCAACCCTTTGATCATCCGCATGGCCCTCCTTTGGACCTCTGTCCGAATCTTTTTTGAACCGTGGGAACCAGAACTGGACACAGTACCCCAGGTGAGGCCTGACGTGTGCTGAGTAGAGTGGGGTGATCACGTCTCTATCTCTGCTAGTAATGCCTCTGTGGATGCAGCTCAGGATCTCGTTTGCCTTTGTTGCTCTAGTGGCACACTGCTGACTCATGTTCACCTTGTTGTCCACCAGACCCCCAGATCCCTTTCAGCAAGGCTGCTCCCCAGCCACACAGATCCTAGCCTGTACTGGGCTCTTTGGTTATTCTGTCCCAGGTGCAAGACCTTGCACCTGTCTTTGTTCAACTTCATATTGTTCTTGCTAGCCCACTCTTCCAGCCTGTCCAAGTCTCTCTGTAGGATGTCTCTCCCTTGTGACATGTCCACCTCACCACCCAGTTTGGTGTCATCAGCAAACTTGCTGAAGGTGCTTTCAAACCCATCATCCAGATCATTTATGAAGATGTTTAACAGTGTGGGGCCCAGTATTAATGCCTATGGGAAGCCCACTTATGACAGGCTGCCAGCCTGAGTAAAAACCGTTGATCACCACCCTGAGTGCGGCCTGTTAGCCAATTTCCTACCCATCTCGCAGACCACTCATCCAGTCTGTATCTTGTCAGTTTATCCAGGAGAAGGCTGTGACAAAGTGTCGAGCACTCGGCTGAGTGTTGAGCACTTTGCTGAAGTCCAGGTAAACAACTTCCACTGCTCTCCCCATGTTGACAGAAGATGTTATTTTGTCATAGAAGGTGATTAAGTTAGTCAGGCATGATTTACCTTTGGTAAATCCATGCTGGCTTTTCCCAATCACCTGCTTCTCTTGGTTTGTGATAGTTTCTTGGAGGACTTGTAGCTACTTGATCCTGTGATCTGGGGTCCAGCTACAGCTGGACAACAGCTGTTCAATAACTGCACATTCTCAGGGAGGACTAGAGGTCTGGGCTTCACCTATGACCTAATGTGGCATTAAAAAAAAAAAAAAAATTAGACTGGTCATCAGATTTAAATCTGATATAATTGCTTCATGCATTTTAAATCTTTTCTGTATGATTTTATGCAAATCCCTTCTGTATGAGATTTTCACTGACAGAAAGAGAATAAGCTTCCCATAGCATCCATAAAAGAGACGACATCTTTAATTCTCTCTTTGATCTCAGTTTTTTAATGATCAAATATAGGTTTTCTTAYATCAAAGCACTCCACAACAGATCGAACAGATTATAAATGAGAAGCTGTATTTTATTGTGATAATTTTTTCATTAGCAAAGGACAAAACCATTAGGCAATTGACTGATTTAGTTTTATTTTATGCATATTAATGTACATAAATGTTTATGTTTCTTGGAAAACCGCATGTCTTAGATCGTCACTACTCTTTTTTCCATTTCTTAGGTAACTCTTAAATTCCCATCTTCCAAGACAGAACATTGTGGCTGTCATTCAGTGTACCAAGATTAGCAGAGATTCTCTGTCATGCATCCTGTCTTTTGACAGCTCAGTGGAATAATTGCTTACAATGTCATTTCTGTTACTGCTGCTGTAATCAGCTTGTACTGTCTTTCTTCTCTCTTATTCTGCCATCTTTCAGTGCTACCAAGAAGAACCATGCATCAGCCTTGCTTACTTGGCCCTCCTCAACAAAAGAAACTTCCTGAAATGTATTGGATAGCCTGCAAATATTCTGGCTAAAGACAGGGACTTAAAAAATTGTCATCCTTATCACTGGTAACAGGACTAACATTGTCAAAGTATAATGATAGATGCTCTGATAAAATCCAATGGCTTTATCACACCATCTATTTTTTAATCACTGGTGCCAATCAGAAAGGGATTGCTACTGTGAAAGGAACCATTGCCAGAACAAGAGCATGCCTAGACTTTTTTTATCACTTCAGCAAAGTAAATATACAGCAATTGATTCATGTTTGATCTTTTGCAAAGGTTAGCTTGGACTCCTAAACAGTAAGCTATAGGCAACCAAAAGACATTTACATTTCTTTTTCTTTTGGGGCCAAACTGAGCATACACTGTAGGAAATATTTGGTATTTGACCATTTAGGTGACTGAAGAAGGTCTGAATGATCTATATCTAGATCAGGGTAGGAAGTCATGTAAACAATCTGGAGGGGAAAAAAAAGAAAAAAAAAAAAAAGGGGGGGGAAAATCTAAAAAAAGAAAGCCAGCACTCCATACTTTTGTCTTTACGTAGGGACGCTAGCTAGTTGAGCTTGGGTGAGCAAGTTCCACAGATATAATTAATAGCTTGGTCTTTGTGGCTGATTCTTGGGAGTTTTTGTCGTAAAAAGGTTGGTCATTATTCTTGTTAAAAGACAGCAATTGTCTTGACCCTGATTCTAGGAGGAAAAAAAGCACAAACTCTGGACTGATCCACATACAATGATCCTGATAATACCATTAAACATATAAACTTGTCTATTAAAGAAAAGAAAAAAAAAAAAAAAGAAATAAAAGAGGGTGATGTTGCTTTTCTTTTTTAAACACGCTTGCATGGCATGATTGTTGCACCTACATGTGTTGAATTTGCATCAGCCACTGTCAGATTTTTAGCTTGTGGTCATAGCTGTTTATTAGTTATAGTAATCTAATCAAGACTTGAATCTTCCTTTTAGCTGTTTAACATTTAAACACTTGAGAAACGATGAGGTTTTAAGTACTTTAAGGGACTGTAACTTCCCCTGGTAACTTTTGTGAGTATTTTAGTCACATTTCAACCTCTTTTCTGAATAGATAGTGTTTATCTCTCCTCCATTGCTAAGTGAAAGATCTGCACAACTCACAGGAAGAAAGTAATGAAATCAGATCTGGTGAGCTCCACACCTGGTATACTTACCACGATGTAAGGGTGTAGATGTGTCCAATTATACAAAAAGTTGGAAAAAAACAGAGCGCAAGGAAGTAGATTTTTCAGTTTTAGGAAACCAGGTAAGTGCTGTATTTTAAAAGCCTGGAATTCTGATGCTTGTCTCATTGGCTTTTTCTGGGCCTAAATACTTAAGCTGGGCCTTTTCCACTTTTTTTTTCTATTTCAGAGATTCCAAACATCCTCTCCAAAGACCTGTAGTCACTGTACAAAGATGTGTTACAAGAGAAGTACATCCTTCCTATCTGTTGCTTAGATGAAGTGGTATGTAGAGGTGCTTATCCCTTATTATGGAAGGAGACTAGGTATTAGACTTAAATTAGGCATGTGTTTGTTGAGTCCAAGATAAATGGCATGAATAACATAATTAAATGGCAATAAGTGATAATTCCTCCATCAAGATTAGGGTGAGATTTCTGTTAGTAGTCTTACCCTTTTGTACAAACCTCTGTATAAAATACCCTGTCAGTATCGCCCTAAATCTTCTTTCACTGAAACCAAAGACAGAGCTATGTAATATAAGATGAATACTCGCTAATTTCCACCTTAAAAATGCAACAGTTTTGACAATGAAAATATTTTTACTTGCATAAGGACATACTGCAGTTATATGGTTATACCCCTCAGTGGATAAGGAAAACTGTAATATGTTTAAGATTTTCAAAATGGTCTGGATGTTGGAATATCACTGGGTGTATTCCCAAATTCCCAGTGTCAGAATATGTGTTAAAAAATGAGGTGATATCATTACATTTTTTCCTCTACTTCTTCCCTGCCTGTTTCCACCCAGACCTCCTGTGTTCCTATTTTTCAAATAGAACAGAGAGTTTTAAAAAAGGGAAAGAAAGGGAAATACAATGCACAAGATTAACACTGGCAGAAGAATAGACATGCATAACTGGTCGTTGGCAATGTCTCTAAAATGCAGCCTACATTTCTTCAGCATACTTATTTTAGTGTGATAAATTACATTCCTTTTCCTTTATGATGCTTTTTTCTTGCAAATGTGCTAACATGTAAGTATTTAAAAAAATTTTAATTACATTTTGGCAGCTCATCGAACATAAACACTACATCCTTGATGGGCTTTTGGACTCTGCCCATATGACAAGAGTGGCAGCCTAGAAAGATTCTCAGTCCCCTGAYGTTTACAGGATTTAATAGTTGTATTTTGAAAAGCCATTATTGCAGGTCATTCTCACAGACTACAATAAAATATGAAGACATTTAGCTTGTCTCTTAGAATTTCTAAAGGCAGATATATGACTGAGGATGTGGCTTGGGGAGAAAGTTCCCCAAGAATCTTCCAGTTCATCTTCCAATATACATTTTTTAATAAAATTTTGAGGGTGGGAAGGTCTTACAGTTAAAGTTTACACAGTTTCTTCCTTACAGAAACCTAGAATTTTATTTAGATTTTTCTGCCCCATCCTGAAAATTGAGGTGCACTGGAGGGAGAATTGTTTGAATCTGGATTAATTTCTCTAAAGGAATGGCACTTGGGTTCAGATCCAAATTAAATTAAATCTCAGAAGTTGTTCATGTGAACTTTTGTCTCCAAATAGCACAAATCTTTTGTGTGTGACTTCACCTGACTGTAGATCAAACCTGAAAAATAGATACTGTAAGTTTTGGCTTCAGCTACAAACTATATCAGAATAATATCAGAAAGCATATTTGGATTCAAACTCCTCATTTGTAGTAGCTAGTGATCAAGATCAAGTTTTACTTAAAGAAAAGTAAAGATTTTTTCTTATTGGTTTTTGAAAATCTATACATTGATGGTAATTACAGGAATAGAAGAATTGAAGATTTTTTCCAGTATGCATTAATAATTATTTAATTGAGTTATCAGAGGCAATAGTCCAATCGTTGTTTCAGAAGTTGTGTGAAGATATAAACCACAGAATGTATTAACTAGATATAAGCAGAGATGTAACCCCATTTAGAAGCTGTAGTGTCACTTTTCTACTCCAACTGACACATTTTTGCAATTATATATTCTTGCTGCATATATCATAGCTCAGAATGAGTATGTTCATTCAGTGCTTTTTCTGTGTAAAAAATGCAATTTCAGATTTCTGAAAAAAAGTTGTAGCACCAAAAATCCCCAATGTCAGTCTATAGTTTCTCCGATTTTTTTGTTTTAATTATTATTTTTGTCCTGAATACCCATGGGATGATTATCTTATCTCTAACWTGCTAGCTCCTGTAATACTGTTACAGGCATACAGAGGGATATTAATACCAGGAAAAAGGGCTGCCTTAAAACCTTGTGAGGAAGGTTAACTTTAATCATGCATAGGAGGCACAGTCAAGAAGTCTATTTATGAAAGTTCCTAAATATTAGCCTATAGGCAGAACTGCTTTGAAAATCATGACAGCTAAATTCATCAGATGTGTTAACACACAGGCTGCTCTCAGGTACTGCCTGGATGTGCTGCTTGAAAATGAATTGAATGTGGCTTTTTTCCTCCTTTCCCCCTACTCCTCAAGGAAATGTTAAAACGGCTGTTGCATCTTATCTCACAGGAGTAAGAAACTCCCTGTCCCATACCCGGCAAAGAGGTTCCAGTCACTGTATTGTCTGGGATTCTTTAAAAGCAAAAAGCCTCAAAATATTGGATGCCAATTACAGTGTTTACTAACCAATGGTTGTCTTTCATAAAAGATGTTCATGATAGCAGGCAAAACCTCAAATTCATGTACACAAGTAGATTTTCTTAAGCATATCTTTTACTGGATAATAGCTTTAATGAAACTCAAAACACCAGTGCTAGTTTTGGAAGGACATTTTTTACGTGCTTCAAGCATCAGAGGTGGCTGTTAAAGCTATAATATCTTCTTGCTCACTAGCCTCTGTGACACTGACAAGTGAATAACTCAAGCAACAATGCAAGAAGAAATAAAAACAACATTCAAGACCTAAGGATGACAAATGCCCCTCATTTTTGCTCCCAAGAACCATTCAGAACAGAGGAAGATGAACCCGAGTGCTTCTTGCCCACTACACATGCAAATAATCAGTGATCAATTAATTAATGGTGCTATTTTCTGCAGCTGTGAGACTGTGATTACAAAAGGGATCGAAACATAGAATTGACTCAGGAAAGACCACCTTGCTAACTTGACAGGGTCACAAGAACACCAAGGAAGTCATTTATTATTGTTATTCATTAAAGAAAGGTTATAGTCATCTTTCTAATTACTTTTCTTAGTTAGGACTGCTAACTTTTTCACAGATTGCTTGTCACTTGTACTGACCTCTGTATAAAATCGATATATATTTGCATTTTTTTTTGTGCTCATTATGGTGAAACATGACACAGCCTGATAATAAAACATGTCTTTCTTTATAATGGCAGGCAAGCACTGAAAACACTGATGACAAAGGTTTAGATTTTCTCTTTTATTGTTTCATTGCTCCTTTCATATATTCTTGCAAAACTCGTATATTGTGACTATGCTTACCATTAAGTTGCTGTAAGATGCTTCAGGAAAATGAAGCCAATATAACATGCAAGTCATTCCAAGAACTAAGATATTGTGTCCATTCTTTTCTTTCTTAAAAATTTGAATGAATATGAATCACTAAAGAATTATTTCAAAGTAAACACCTTTATCTCTTTTTCTTTACCTTTATGTTGAACTATCAAACTATCCAAAGCTCTTTTTTAAATGAAAAAAGAGCCGACACCATGAAATTTGGAACTAAATCTGGATTTAAATCGTAATGCCTCAAACATCAGGTATGTTTAGATGAAAGATTACTATTAGCAGAGTAAGTTTATTCACAGAATTAAGATTGGAGTCCAGTTTCTTATTTGATTACTAACTTTTGTCCCAACCCAATCTCTTCTCATAAGGCACAAAGTCACACATTTACCCCTGTTCCCAGCCCTATCATCCCAAAAGCCTCAAAGACAACTGTCAGCTCTATAAGGAATTGAGTCACTTAGGGATCTTACTCTAAAAAGTAATATTGGCTGTGGTGCCTTTAATAATAACAGAAACATTTAACATTTCAGGTAAAACATCATCCTGAGTTGTGATCAATATACATCAGGGAGAAAGAATGTTAAATCCTAAATGGTTCAAGGTGATTATTGCCTATCTTTTTCAAGGGGATGATATTTAACTAATGATTTGAAACAATACAGCTGGAGAAAGTCTCTTCATTGTGTCTTTGCCTTCTGTGTCTGTTTTAAATACATATTTATAGTGAGCATTTAAAATAGGGTAATTAGTCAAGCAATTCACATGGGTAAGAAAACGTCAAGGGAGAAAAAAAAATCACAGTGGTTTGGAAGGGAATAAGGTAATATCTTTGTTTTGAGACCAAGACTGACAAATAAAAACAGCTGTTTTTTCACAATATGTTTCTGCATGACTGCATAAATTTGAAAACAGTAACCACTGGACAGATATTTATACATATTGTAAACAGGTATTTGATTTAGTAGTAAAGAATGCTAATTACATCCTGGGCTGTATTAGCAGAGGCATGGGTTGGTAAATTGAGGAAACTGGTTATCTCCTTACATTCAGCATTTATTAGCGCTATATATCTAGAGTACTTGTTCTGGTTTAACCCAGCAGGCAGCCAAACACCACATAGCCACTCACTCAATACCCCCTCCCCTCAGTGGGATGGGGGAGAGAATCGGGGGGAAAAAAAAAAGTAAAATTCATGGATTGAGATAAAGACAGTTTAATAAAACAGAAAAGGAAGGGATAATAATGATGATAATAATAATAATGATAGAATATACAAAATGAGTAATGCACAATGCAATTGCTCACCACCCACTGAGCAATACCCAGGCAGTGATCGCCCCTCCCCAGCCAACCCCCCAGTTTATATACTGAGCATGATGTCATATGGTATGGAATACCCCATTGGCCAGTTGGGCTAGCTGCCCTGGCTATGCTCCCTCCCAGCTTCTTGTGCACCTGGCAGAGCATGGGAAGCTGAAAAGTCCTTGACTAGCAGACTACTTAGCAACAACTAAAAACATCCGTGTGTTATCAACATTCTTTTCATCCTAAMTCCAAAACACAGCACTAGGAAGAAAATTAACTCTATCCCAGCTGAAACCAGGACAGTACTGCATCCAGTTTTGATCTTCCAATACATGAGAGACATGGAAAAACTGGAAAAAGTGCGGTGTAGGGCCACTACATTGGTGGGGGCCTAGATCAGTTTCCCTATGAGGAGACACTGAAGGAGCYGGTCTTCTTCATCTGGGAGCAAGGACAGCTTTAGGGGCACCAAACAGCAGCTCCCCTACACATACAGGTAGGCAATGGAGAAGATGGAGCCAGGCCCTTCACAGTGGCACAAGATGGGAGAATAGAGACAAAGGGCATAAATTGAACTAAGAGGAGTTCTCACTGGATATAAGGACAAACCTTTTCCCCATGAGGACACTTAGGCCATGACACAGGCTGCCCAGAGCAATCGTGCAGTTTCTCTCCATGCTTGGGAGTGGATAAGGTCCTGATCAAACATATCTGACCACATAACTGATCATGCTTTGAGTAGGAGTTTGGACTGGGGATCTCTTAAGGTCCCTTCCAACCTGAATTATTCTTTWATCCTCTGGAATAGCATAGACATGGCAGACATTTAAAGTAGTCCTAAAAATAATGATGAACAGCCATTTTAAATTTAATTACGAAAAAAGTCAGTTTGTTTGTTGGGTTTTTTTAAATAAGTCTTTTCCTATAACAAAAGATATTTAGCATAAAAATTAAAACTCTGCATTACTGATTCTGCCCATAAATTAAGTATATTCAGAAAATGCATGTTATGACTTTATGTTGTTATCAACTTCTATAAGGAATTATTTGTATTTTATTTGTAGTTTCAAAGGAGTTGCCATTTTATTCTCTTACTGACCAAAGTTTATCATTTTGACAAATCAGTGAATACAGCTATTCCCAAGGGATCTGATTCTGCTCTCGGTTATACTGTTGACAAATATGCGGTAACTCGAGTGAATGTAATACTTGAGAGATATGTTATTTGAGAATCTTGGAAGTTAATAGACTTACTCTAGATAGCGACCACCTGAGATAAGAGCAGAATGTGATTTTCAGACTGTAGCACTATGACAAAAAGGATTTGTGTTATGTAAACAGAAAGTCAGAAGAACTTTGTCTTCTCATTCATTGTAAATCATTATGAAAAGCTGATGAGTGAAGTGCAGATCTTTCTCTACGTACTTTTTTCCCGTGATAAGAAGAACAGCAAACACAGCTGATAAATTTTTTTAGCAGTATATTAAAATTGTCACAGCTCTAATGATTTGTATTCACGGTATAGCCTCGAACTACCAGTAGCTATAATTCATCATATTTCTAATTTTATAGAGGCACATATGGCTGTCCACTCTAGTGGTCCCAACATTAGTGAGTTAAACATGTAATAGCATGATTGATTAAAAATTGTAATCAGACATTACTGCTTGTAATTGTGATTAATATGAGTTTACTATTTCTGACAATAATTACTTTTCTTTTTTCTTTTTAACAGAGGGAATACAAAGTAAGTGGATTACAGGCTTAAAAAATCAAGACTTTAGGGCCAAATGAACAATTAATATGAATTGTAAAAAGAGAAAACTGCTGTTAGTACTTTACTTTTAAGATGGTTTAGGGATTCCTCTTATCTTTTTGATAACTGGGTGGCTGTTTTTTCAAGGCTAGCAATTGTCCCTGTGGGAAAGTGACAGCTAATAATTTACTTGTATATTTGTACTGTTTTTAAATTATTTTGCATGCTTACACTTTAAGTAGTGCCTAGTAACAGGATTTTTTTAGAAACTTTGTGCATGGCTTTGAAGTTAAAACCAATTTATATTACCTGAGGCAGTGAAAAATTAATGGACTGATTTCTATTAGTGTGTTTAGCACTCACCAGAAGCACAGTTAATGCGTTCATTTGGCTTTGGATCAGGCCTGTGTTTCTTACTTACAGGATCCTCATGGTCAAACAGAAACCAAACATGTATTGTGATAGAATCCGTGACTTCTGTAWGACTCTCTTTTCTTTGGAAGAGCTTGTGAAATTTTACCCTTAAATTGACACTATGTCTTCTATTTCTTAATTTGGTAAAATATGGGGTTTATGTGGCAAGGTTTTGGTAGCAGGGGAGCTGCAGGGGTGGCTTCTGTGAGAAGACACCAGAAGCTGCCCCATGTCAGTGTCCTGGTTTCAGCTGGGATAGAGTTAATTTTCTTCCTGGTAGCTGGTATAGTGCTGTGTTTTAGATTTAGTGTGAGAATAATGTTGATAACACACTGATATTTTAGTTGTTGCTAACTAATGTTTACACTAGTCAAGAACTTTTCAGCTTCCCATGCTCTGCCAAGTGCACAAGAAGCTGGGAGGGAGCATAGCCAGGACAGCTGACCCAAACTGGCCAACGGGGTATTCCTTACTGTATGATATCATGCTCAGTATATAAACTATGGGGGTGGTCCAGGAAGAAGCGATCGCTGCTCAGAGACTGGCAGGGCATAGGTTGGCAGGTGGTGAGCAATTGCATTGTGCATCACTCATTTTGTGTATTCTATCATCATCATCATCATCATCATCATCATCATTATTATTATTATTATTATCCCTTCCTTTTCTGTTCTATTAAGCTGTCTTTATCTCAATCCACGAATTTTACTTTTTTTCGGTTCTCGCCCCGATCCCACTGTGGGGGGCGGGGAATGAGCGAGCGGCTGTGTGGTGTTTGGCTGTGTCCTGGTTCCGGCAGGCTGCCTGCTGGGTTAAACCACAGCAGTCCTTTTTTTGGCTATGCCAATGTGGGGCACAAAGGGTTGAGATAACAACAGATCTGGCCAAAGTGTGTTAAGGTAAATTTGTTATAAGCATTCATTATATTGGTTTAATAGTTGCTGGCCACAATGTTGATTTATTGGTCCTCAAAGTTGTTGGGCTGCCTCTCAATGTTGTGTTATGTAATACCTTACTTGCAATATATGTTCCCTGTTGTGCTGTTTATCACCGCTCGGAACTGGGTCAAGGTTTTCATTTTGTTGCACTGTGTAACACTGTTTTATGATATGATACAATTATTGGTCGTGAGTCTAATCTGGTATTTGTACTCAGCATTGCTATCATCTCTAAACCTCAGGAGCCACCTCTCGGAAACTATTAATAATTCCACTCTTTACCTTTTCTCCTCAGAGAACAAATTTATGGGGGAGACGGGGGGGCACTTGCCCCAACTCCTTCACCTTCCCTTTCATATCTCCAGAAACTCCTTTTTCTTCTATCCTCTTCATGAATCCCTCCACAACAATTATTGAGAATTTTGAATATACTTGGGATGTTCAAACAAGCATGTTCATATTGCTATGTCTCCTGAATGTGGTTCAGGTCTTGTTTAGGGTTAAACAACTATTTCAGAATACCCTCCAGAGATCAACTCCAGCGACAGGCACTGCAGCTAATTCAACCCCTGCAACAAGCACTGTGGCTACTCAAACCCCCACAACAGGCAGTGTGGCTACTCCAACCCCCGCGACAGGCACTGTGGCTACTCCAACCCCGGCAACAGCCATTGCAGCTACTCAAACCCCCATGACAGGCACTGCAGCTACTCAAACCCCAGCAACAGTTACTACAGCTGAACCAGAGAACCAACCCATGCCGGTATTAGTCGCCCCTATACATAAGAAGCAATCTTGGAAGCGAAAGTCAGCTTGTTTAGAAAGGGATGATGGAAAAGCAGGGCCATCACGAGGAGGGGAGGAGGAAGAGGAAGAGCTCATAAATGAGACRGAAACCACCCAATCCCTATCCCTGAGTGAGTTGTGAGATATGTGAAAAGATTTCAGCCGTCGTCCAGGAGAGCACATTGTCACCTGGCTGCTCCGATGCTGGGATAATGGGGCCAGTAGCCTGGAATCAGAGGGTTGGGAAGCCAAGCAGCTGGGATCCCTCTCTAGGGAAGGGGGCATTGACAAAGCGATTAGAAAAGGGGCACAAGCCCTCAGCCTCTGGAGGTGACTCCTGTCAGGCATGAAGGAAAGGCATCCCTTCAAGGAAGATGTTATATATTGCCCAGGCAAATGGACTACCATGGAGAAAGATATCCAGTACCTGAGGGAATTAGGTGTGCTAGAAGTGGTTTATAGTGACCTGAACAACGAGCAACTATCCAAAGATCCAGATGAAGTCCAGTGCACGCGACCCATGTGGCGGAAGTTTGTATGGAGCGCACCAGCGTCGTATGCCAACTCATTGGCAACACTGTCCTGGAAAGAGGAAGAAGTATTAACGGTGGATGAAGCAGTTGGCAAACTCTGGAAATATGAAGAAAGTATCTTTTCCTCCCTTGTCTCGGCTGTAGAGAAACTGTCCTGGGAGTTCCAGCAACTCAAAGAGGATATGTCCTACTCTCCACCTGTAGGGACTAGTAACTCGGTCATTAGGAGTCAGTAATCTTCGGCTCAAGAGAGAAGATATAGAGGGTACACACCACGGGGCACCCTGTGGTTTTACCTGCRTGACCACGGAGAGGACACGAGGAAGCAGGATGGAAAATCTACCTTGACCCTAGAGGCACGGGTACATTAATTGCAAGGAAAAACAATCACAAAAGGGGGTCCCCTCCAGAAAAATTGCTGCTCCAGTTTCCAGTGAGCAGTTCCCCAGACAGAGTAGAAGGCCTGACTTTACTTCTGATCTTAATAAAGGGACTTTTGATTCACATCTACAAGAAGTGAGTAACAAGTTCTATGACCAGAACTAGAGGGGCCCTGCCTCCAGCCAGGTGGAGGAAAGGGACAACCGGGTTTACTGGACTGTGTGGATTCGATGGCCTGGCACATCAGACCCACAGGAGTATAAGGCTCTTGTGGACATCGGTGCACAGTGTACCCTGATGCCATCAAGCTATRAAGGGGCAGAACCCATTTGTATTTCTGGAGTGACAGGGGGATCCCAAGAGCTGACTGTATTGGAGGC
>JAYKAV010003241.1:223336-298652 GCA_035582835.1 Phoebastria nigripes
GAGCGGCTGCGTGGTGCTTGGTTGCTGGCTGGGGTTAAACCACGATGTTCCGTTAGTGATAACCTTGGCTGCAGTGATCACAATATTGTGGAGTTTGGGATCCTGCTGAGCACACTGAAGGTTAGTACTAAGACAAAGCTTTTAGATTTTAGAAGAGCAAACTTCAGCTCGCTCAGAGCTGGGAGGGATTCCATGGGAAGTTTCCATGGAGGAGAAAAGAGCTAGCAAGTGCTGGGAGTTTTTCAAGAACGCTCTCCTGGAAGCACAAAAACAGTTAATCCCTTTTAAAGGTAAGGGAAGTAGGCGGAGCAAGAGACTCCCTTGGCTTAACTGTGAGCTTCYGACTCTGCTCAAAACCAAAAGAGCTGCGTACCAGAGATGGAAAAGCAGACAAATATCCATTGAGACTGGGCATCAGTCAGCGGGTGGTGACCAATTGCATTGTGCATATTTGTATATTCTATCATCATCATCATCATCATTATTATTATTATCATCCCTTCCTTTTCTGTTCTATTAAGCTGTCTTTATCTCAGTCCACAAATTTTACTTTTTTTCGGTTCTCTCCCCCATCCCACTGTCGGGGCGGGGAGCGAGCGAGCAGCTGTGTGGTGTTTGGCTGCCTGCTGGGTTAAACCACAACAGTCAGACAGAGAGTTTCATCTAGCTCCAAAGCCGGCTAGCCAAAGCTGAGCCCATCAGCGATGATTGTGGTTCCTCTGTCATAACATATTTAAGAAAGAGTAAAAAACACTGCATGCAGCTGTGAGAGAAAGGAGTGAAAAAAAGTGAGAGAAACAACTCTGCAGACACCAAGGTCAGTGAAGAATGAGGGAGAGGAGGTGCTCCAGGCACAGGAGCAGAAATTCCCCTGCAGCCCATGGAGAAGACCATGGTGATGCAGGTTGTCCCCCTGCAGCCCATGGAGGACCATGCTGGTGCAGATATCCACACTGCAGCTCATGGAGGATATGCCCTAAAGCAGATGTATATGCCCTGAAGGAAGCTGCAGACCATGGAGATCCCTCACAAGAGGAGGCTCCTGGCAGGAACTGCGGCCAATGGAGAGGAGCCCATGCAGGAGCAGGTTTCCTGGAGGGAACTGTGACCCTGTGGGGGACCCACACTGCTGGAGCAGTCTGTTCCTGAGGGACCGTATCCTGTGGAAAGGACGCATGCTGGAGCAGTTCTTGAAGAACTGCAGCCTGTGGGAAGGACCCATGATAGAGAAGTTTGTGAAGGACTGTACCCTCYTCCTCCCACGTGGGAGGCATGCCATGCTGGAGCAGGGGAAGAGCATGAGGAAGGAGCAGCAGGTTCTTTTGTTTCCTGACACATTATGGTGTGATACAATTTGTTAATGAGATTGTTCATTTTTATATCATCAGTGGAACATTTTCATCCCCCATCTTTCTTTCTGACACAAAATCTGGTCTTCCAACAAGCTGTGGGATGCAGGTGGTGAAAACACGAGGAGGAAGCTAAATATAACATTTGGGCAAAGACAGTGCACAGAGAAGGGTTGCTGAGTCACAGCATCTCTTGTGGTGCCTTTGGCAACCAGATCTCATGAAGCCCAAGGCACAACTTGGAGCTGCTTCCCTCGCGTAGAATCCTTATAGCTGGCCTCTATGGTCTTGTTACCACTGACTCTCCAAAGGTGAAACAGGTAAGTACAATTCTTTCCTTGGCTGCAGGAGAGTTTAGATTTTCTCTTACTTTACTCATAGGGATAAATCCTTATTATTTTACTCTCCCTACACCCCCCTCCTATTTTAATCTGCATGTCTCCATTGTAATGCTGACCATATGATGCTCTTGTTTGTTTTTATCTGGGTGCCTTTGACTAGGCAACTGATTCATAACAAAAATAACAAATATTTTTAAGGAAGAACTTATTGAGTAGAATTTTGTTGTGGTTTAACCCAGCAGGCAGCCAAACACCACACAGCCGCTCACTCACTCCCCCGCTCAGTGGGATGGGGGAGAAAATAAAAAAAAAAAGTAAAATTTGGGGATTGAGATAAAAACAGTTCAATAGAACAGAAGAGGAAGGGGTGGGGTGGGGGGGAAGATGGTAGAATGTACAGAATAAGTGATGCACAATGCAATTGCTCACCACCTGCCGACCAATGCCTAGCCAGTCCCCAAGCAGCAATTGCTCCTCCCCGGCCAACCCCCCAGCTTATATACTGAGCATGACATCATATGGAATACTGCACTGGCCAGTTGGTTTAGCTGTCCTGGCTATGCTCCCTCCCAGCTTCTTGTGCACCTGGCAGAGCATGGGAAGCTGAAAAGTCCTTGACTAGGGTAAGCACTACTTAGCAACAATTAAAACATCAGTGTGTTATCAACATTCTTCTCATACTAAATCCAAAACCCAGCACTATACCAGCTACTAGGAAGAAAATTAACTCTATCCCAGCCAAAACCAGGACAAATTTGTTAAAATTGATTGAAGTTTTCTTTCCAGTTTATGTTAAAAAAAAAAAAAAACCCCAACAAAATTTTCTTTTTTATTCTCTGTTTAATAAGATCTGATGCATATTATCTTAACTATGGTTTTAATTTCAAATGGACACTTCTTTCTAAGACACAATGATTCTATTAAATTCATTGCAGCAGAAGGATGGATGGTAAGATGTCATGTGAAGAGGAAGGCTAGGTAGTAAGACTTCTGCGCCTATGTGCAACTTTTCCCAAAAGATGATCAGTCCTGTATAATTATAGCTGGTATGTGCTGTATCACATGGTGTTGAAGGCTGCTATCATGAGAGATRGCTAATTGGCTATTTGATTAATAGCTCTCCACCAGACTCCATCTGTAGTGAGATTTAACCTACTGCTCTCAAAGCTGGCTGAGGCATACCTCACCACAGCCTATCTGCACGGCTACATGGAGCTGAAAAATCATTAGTGAAAAAAGTTATGATTGAGCAAAAGGTTTCAAGTATATGAAGCCAGAGGGTCATAGTTCTTTGCCACTGACCTGAAAGTCTTTTCGCAATGGTACAGTGCCTAGTTTCTCCTTTAAAGAAAGCATTGACATTTTCTTGCATTGTAAAGAGAAAGGAAAGGAAATATCCATTAACAGGCAAAAACCCTCACCAAAACCACAGTCCTAGAAAAGATAAGAAGTATGATGTACAGCTAGACTAGCCAAAATGAATGTGGGAAGGGCAATAGTATGGAGCCAGCTGTAACTCCGGAAGCTATGCAATAATGAAATTGCCTGTGGCCCTGCCCTCCTTTTTATGCYACCCAGAGACAGGTGTAGCTAAGCAGGTAGCTGTCTGTGCATTGCAGTATCCAGGTTTTGGCAAGCATTTTAGCAAGCTGGCATAGGATGCTAGTTAATACTAAAGCCAGGACCTAACATTCTCTTAATATAGCCACTAAACTAATGGGGGAGAATACAGTGAACTAGATCTATAACTTATATAACTAATACTTTCTACTTATGTGCCTTCCTATCATGATGTGCATTATTTTTTTTTTTTTTTTTTGCAATGCATATGTTAACTTGGGAAAAATGACAATGAAGTAAAAAGAAATAGCCTATAAAACACTATTGTCAGAAAAGTAAGCTGCAAGGAATAAAGCACATATGTAAAATTATAAAGATGATGGATATATTATCTTAATTATTTTATTTTTTGTACCAGACCAGTGCTAACAGGTCTGTGAATGAGGGTAAATATCAACAAAGGTAACATGTTTCTCTATTTTTATTACCTATTTTAGAAAGTAAACAGAAGTGTACTAAAAACTCTTGTAAGTTGCTGCACAGAGGAAGCATCAGCAGTGCCCAGCAGTGTGCACCTACAAAGCAAGCTTTACATGCTTGAATCCTAGCAACTAGCTCCAGATACTTATTAGCTATCCTTTTGAATTCTATTGCTCTCTAAAAAAAACCCAAAAAACAAAAACCAAAAAAAAACCCCACACCTGTATTTCATACAGTTTATTTACAGCTGGCCAATTTTCTGAAGACTTTCAGAGAGACATGAATACTAAGAAAATATTTGGAGAGGCACAGTGAAATGGTCTTACAGAACAAGTCCTTCTGGATTTTATATCAAGTCTGTAGAGAGACAGTAGCAAAGGCTGATCCAGGTGTATTCAGCTTTAAAGCTGGGTCTTTATGTTAAAATTTAATYTTTTTCTTATTCCTGTAAAGAGTCTACCCCATCCATTCATGTCACAACAATACTGCTGGTTCTCACCTAATAGAGAACAGTTCCTGGTACAGTGCTGTATACTTTAAACATACCTAGGAAAGGTATTCCTTCCCAAATATATAAGCTGCTTTGCTGATGTACATGGAAATTCCAGCAGCAGTAACACGGGAAAAAAGTAGCACATCCAACTGGACATGCAGTAGCTCTCCATCTGGTGCCTAGTACTTCTTTATAAATTAGACTGCAGATAAAATTTGGTACATCTTGTATCTTTGATGGTAATTAATGTTACAGTAAAGTGAAAACTTTATTCTTCAGAAGAACCTTATTCTCATGTTTGTCATGGTTTAACCCCAGCCAGCRACTAAGCACCACACAGCCTCTCACTCACTCCCCCCCGCTGGGATGGGGGAGAGAATCGGAAGGGTAAAAGTGAGAAAACCCGTGGGTGGAGATAAAGACTGTTTAATAGGCAAAGCAAAWCAAGGAATTCATTCACTACTTCCCATCAGCAGGCAGGTGTTCAGCCATCTCCAGGAAAGCAGGGCTCCATCACACGTAACGGTTACTTGGGAAGACAAATGCCATCACTCTGAACATCCTCCCCTTCCTTCTTCTTCCCCCAGCTTTATATGCTGAGCATGACRYCATATGGTATGGRATATCCCTTTGGTCAGTTGGGGTCAGCTGTCCCGGCTGTGTCCCCTCCCAACTTCTTGTGCACCCCCGGGCTACTCGCTGGTGGGGTGGTGTGAGAAGCAGGAAAGGCCTTGACTCTGTGTAAGCACTGCTCAGCAATAACTAAAACATCCCTGTGTTATCAACGCTGTTTTCAGCACAAATCCAAAACATAGCCCCATACCAGCTACTATAAAGAAAATTAACTCTATCCCAGCCAAAACCAGCACAATATTTCACCTACTTCTCCCAGTGGTTAGTGTTTTCTTTTTGAGTATTGAACAAGTTTGTTGCAACTTTAGAAAAATGCCCATCTCTAATTCCTTAATCCCTATCCCCACCAGAAGAATTTTTATTCTAATAGTTTAAATTTAAACTGTAATTTTGTCTTTTTTTGAAATGTATGTATATATAGAGACATATACATGCATATATACACAACTTTACTAACCAAGGCAAACTAACTTAGGAAGTTTTCCACATGTGCATGATTTACAGTACCTGTGATCTATTTTATGTTAAAAATACTGCCACATCTTCTATCCTTTTTTCAATAATACAGCTTAATTCACTGTGAGCATAACTATTTTCAGCATCGTTTTCCTGCTTATTGTATGTGGACCATGGGTGGATGTAAAGGGAAAAGGAGATACCACAGCTGTTTCATCTTTTTTCAATTAAGCACCCTAACGCTTCAGTATTTTTTACTTTCTCTTCTGTGAGAAATTAGATGCTTTTTCAATACAAGCAAAGAAATGGCTTACAATACCCAACAAAAAGTAAAAAGAAACAAATTTTTTGTTTTCTCCATGGCTTTTAAGCTATATATTATATTAAGTAAAAAAACCCCAAATTTTCTGACAGAATTATTTACTTTCCAGAGCACACTTTGAATTCAGTTAAAAATCTATAGTTTTGTGCCTCATGTATTTTCATATTGAGAACATAAGTAAATGATTTACTGGCAAATGAGGTTTCAGTCTGTAAGTCTTTCTAGTTTTCAAAGTAGACTTAGTTTTTTGTTAGAAAAAGGAGGTACGGATTACTTAAATGTAGAAGAAATTCTTATGTACGTTTTTTGGTTAGGACTACATTATATTTAGTATGATCCTTTAACTATTATATACATAGGAAATAACCTTTTTTTTGGAAGTACATATAACAACAGTAGATGTGACTTAGAGACATTGAAATGAAATCCATGCCAAAGCAGAATTTACTCCTCTGTTAAAAATGGAATTAATTTCTGCTGTTTTAACAACAAAACAAATTTACCAGGTATACTTTCACTAGTCTAAATTAATATTATAACAATCAGTAGCCATGGGGAACATACAGTAACTCCTGTACTAGCCAGTTAAACTTACCATGGACATTGAAAAATATTTCAACGTTAAGGATTAAACAAAGGAACACATTTGATAAAGACCCATATCTTCAGGGTAAAGTTAGAAAAAAGATTCAAATGTCAGAAAATGTCAAGGAACACTGACATGCAAAAGAAAAAAAAAAGGGGGAATTACAACATGAGTAATAGCATAGCAAGATACTCTGTCACTTCTTTGGTTGAAAGGTGGTGACAGATTTGTGAATCTATTATTATGATTAACTTTAATATAGCCTTGTATCCACTGCAATCTTATGTGTTTCCCAGTGTTGTATACACAGAACGGTGCACAGTATAGGGGCATGCAAATCACAACGGTTGTCAATGCATGCGAGTCACCAGAAAATAACCACAATATTAGAGATTAAATGGAACAGTGTCTTAAAGGCCTTGCAGAGTAGTGCCTCCAAAGGAATCAAATTTGTCCAGGATTTTCTTATACAGCTCTCTGCTGACAGCTGTGCAGTTTATAATCTTTTTTCCCCAAAAACTTCTGCAGTATCATTCAGACCAAGTCCACTGCCTAAGTACTTCTCAGTTACCAGGAGTACATGTACTATTAACACGGCAACATATTAAAACGCCTAAATTACAGATGGCAGTATTGAAAGATTGAGCTATGTGAATGACCTTTTCTCCACATCATTGGATTGGGATGTTGTTCTGTTTAAGGGCATTTTGGTGCTGCTCATTAATGCCAATGTCACTTTGTTCAAAAGGTGAACATGTCAGTGTGCATCTGGTGAGAAGAAAAAAAAAAATCATATACCTCTCAGTATCATGTCAACAAAATCAAGAACCTTCAGTTGCATCATTGCAATTTACATTTACTTCAAAACACAGACTAATTGCTCACTAAAATTTCAATCTGGACCGAAATAGACTTTTTAGAATCCAAGTGGTTTAGTTAGAACCATGTTATATTTATGTTAAAAGACTTCTTTTGATCTCTTTAAACAAACTAATTTCAAAGATATAGAACCATAATTTAAATGAAATGTAAACTTTTATAAAGATTTTCAGCTTTCTCTATTTATCTTCTTGCTTGACTTACCTTTGTCATTTTACTATTTAGAACAAAGGGGGAATGGGAAAAAAATGGTGAAATGAGAATCAGTAAAAAGCAAAATACTTCCAGAAAATGCCTGAGGGACTGAAGAGCTATACAATGGTGATAAAAATGTCATCACTTGTCAATAAATATATCTGTCCACTGGAAATGCTAGCTGGCCTTAGTTTCATGGAGATCTTGAAAAACGTGAGAAATATCCACAAAAAAAAAAAAATCGTATATTTAAAAAAAATCTTATTYAATATTAATTCTGAGTGGTTGGCATCACATGATATAACTCTGCTGAGGCCAGAGGAGGCCTAACCTTTAAGCTTGTGGTTTTTGAAACAAAAGCCAGACAGAAAACCAAAGAAATAAAATTTATAGCTTAACCATTTCAGCTGAGAAACTGAACTCAGATGCTTCATCTTACCAATCCTTTGCAGATTGGAAAGTTAATATGAATTTAAAGCAATACACTAAAAGTAATAAGAATTTATTATATGTGTGATCTAATATTAGAAATTAGTAATTTGAATGAGAAATGGATGTGTGTCTATTTATCTGTGGACTGACTCGCTTGAGGACCTTTCTCCACTTTTCTGTATACTCAGTCTATCTGAGTATACAGTCACAGTTGAAACCCATTTTACAAAATAAACATCTAATAATCTTACCTGATAAGATCATCTGATACCTGATCATCTAATAATCTTACCTGATATCACTATAATTACCTCAGATGACACAAGCTGAGCTCTATCACACGATTTACCTGTCATAATTATGATCATTGTCACAATACACTCTGTAAAATCTTTTTTTTTGTCTTTTACCTTGTGACAAAGCAATTTTCTGTATGCATTGATGCTGATGAATTCCTATTTGAACATCTAGCTCTTGAAAGTATCGCTTAAAACCCCACCCGTGTTTCTATAAAAAACAATTTAGAAGATTTAATGTTTTAATTCTATGAAAGGTCAAAGACACTGATGCATTTTGTTGGAAGTACTGACCTAGAGAATGCATAAAAGCTATGATAGTAAAAACATCTTTTTTCAAGTGAGGTGATTTTCAGGTTTCTGACCCCTTAGAATAACTGGTCATTATAACACTACTTTTCCCTTCTCTGCATTTATGTCAAGCACAGAATTAACTCATTCTTGTATTTAACTCTTGGCAATAATTTTTTATCAGTTTCTCAAGGACTACMTGGCACTGCAGCTTGAGATCCAAATTTTTAATTTCTTTGATTCTGACCTAGCTATCAGTTTCTTGAGAGTAATTTCACTTACAGAAAACAGAATTGCAAATAATACATATTTTTAGTGCTGAGAACTCTGCCAAGGTATTACAATATAATTGATTCTCCAAATACTTTGTTTTCTTTGAGTACATGAAAATAAGATTTTATGGGATTCACTATTTTTTTTCCTTCCTGAACTCTCTCAACTCAAAGTGACTTATTTTTGAAAGACAGGAAAGACATAGCATAATAAAAACAAATGCTTCCCAATGTTCATGAAATGATCCTCAAAGTAAAACTTTCCTGAGAAATCAGAAATAATGTATGAAACAAAAGCACATGAAAATTAATGTATTCCAATAGGTCTATCAAAACCATGTAACACCGTGTCAAAATGTAGTGTAAAAAGAAATATAAAACATTTTTTCTGTCTTTCCCTCTACTTAACTGCCAATCACAATTATAGCCCAGTTAATGTGATTTTCACCATTACAAGTTGTACTGTGTCTGGCTGGGATGGATCTAGCTTTCTTCATAGCAGCCCATCTGGTGCTGTATTTTGGATTTGTGGCTAAAATAGTGTTGATAACACACAGTATTTTGGCTGTTACTGAATAGTGCTTGCACAGCATCAAGGCTTTCTTTTTCCCCCAACTATAGCCTCCCAGAATTAGTCTAGRGGTGGGCAAGAGACTGGGAGGGGCACAGCCAGGACAGCTGACTCAAATTGGCCAAAGGGATTTTCCATATCATATAACATTATGGTCAGCAACAAAAACTGTGGCAGAGGAAGAAGTGCGGGGCTTTTGTTTTCCAACACAGATACTGCTCATTCATCAGTCCAGTTGTGAAAGGTTGTGATTGCCTTTGAATTCCTTGTCCCCCAACCTTTCACCTATTAAACTGTCTTTATCTCAACCCACAAGGGTTTTTTTTTATTGTTTGGGGTTTTTGTTTTCCCCCACTTTTTTCTTTTCTTCTTCCTATTCCCCCTTCCTGCTGGGAGTGGGAAAGAGTGAGCAAGCAGCTGTGTGGATGCCTAGCTGCTGGCCAGCGTGAACCCACCACACAACTTAAAGTCCTCAGGCTTTGCTCTGACTTGAGAGCACAAATGTCAGGGCTGGCCTGGGCTCACCTTGGCCGGAACTGGGCTGGGCTGTTTTCAGCTCCTGCCTTGTGGCCAAGCGCCTGTTGCCTCTCCTGCCTGAGCTTGAGCTCTGCCAGCGCCTCCGTGGGAAGGGACTGGCAAACCCAGGGGGTCGCTGCCCAACAAACAAGAGCTCCTGGGGAAGGCTGTGGGGCCACACTTACACCTCAGCTGGAAGCAGACAGAAGGCTGCAGCCTGGCGCAAGAAAACAAAAATAATCTCAAGCAAATGCCATGACTGAGGAGGAGGGGAATCCACCCACCAGTGATGAATTCCTCCCAATGCAGGCCCCAGGCCAGTGAGGGCTTGCTGTGACACCCCTCACCTCTGTTGGGGGAAGACCGGCCCCATCGACATTTGGGGAGAGAGTGTGAGCATAGCAGAGGAAGGGGTAGACAGCAGGAAGGGTAAATAAAACTATTTTAACTTTATTACTGGTGAGGTTATTTATGTATTAAGACTATTAAGCTGAAAATATTAATAGGAATGTCAAACTAATTTCACATATATGATGTGATCTCTTTTGCTCATAAGAAGAGCTAATAACACTGCTACCATTATTCCATGAAATTCAGCTTCCAGGAATGGCAGCAGAAACATGTTTCTGCTTCAGACATGGCAAAACTTACCATAAGTGGTAACATTCCTGCAATGTAAATATTTCAAGGTAGCATTTCTGGGAATCAAATCATGGTACAGCTGTCCACAAATATTTTGCAGGCTACTACTCACAATTGATGTTTTGCCTTATATTTATTTGGAACTAAAGCCATATTTTGAGACTTCATTTTTCTGGTACTAGGAAAGAAGAATGTATTTCCAGCTAATGTTGTTATATTGGTAGGTACTTAAGATTAAAAAAAATAAAGTAAAACTCCTGAGGAGAGGAAAAAATGTTTTTCTTAAAGAAAGTGTTTATGAATTTCTGCAAAAGGACACTAAAAATAAACAGCAGTCTGATGCATAGCAATGATATTTTCCTTTTAGAAGATATTTCTTAGTCATCCACTGATAGGTCACTCACTGAAACTGTTTAGATTTAAGTGTATATCTGAGGTGATAACTAAAGTATTCCTGGTTTACATTCTTGATTTAGTATTTCAAAAATTACATCACTGTGTCTTACCATATCTTGCATTGGACTGCATTAAAGCAAGCCATTGAGGCAATGGATATTACAGTGAGTGTTGAGTAAAGGTCATGCCTTATCATGCAATCATAGAAATGCCTGTCAACACTACAGTTACTGATTCAGTACTGGCTCATGAGGCCAGGGTAGCTGGTAACATGAAATGCCTCAAGAAAAAAAAAAACAAAAACAATTTAATACACTTGACTGGCCTCTAAGTTCATTCTTTCTTGTCAATACAAATTCTTTCTTTTCTGGTACATAATAACAAACAGAATATTAGAGGAGTTGTTGCTTGCATCCCTTCAGTTAAGGGTCTGGCAGTATTTTCTTGAAATACGGCACCACTGGCTTTGTAGGTTTATAACTGAGCTGTAGAGATCTGTATTATGCTAGAGCTTTTATGAGCTATTTTCTGTAGGGGGAAAAATAACGTACAGATGCAGCCAGCACATGAAAAAAACAAATGAATGAGAATTCAACTTTGGAGTCCAGTGCAGTAAACCCAGCAAATTCTAAAGCATGTCAACATCAGAATAAAAGGAGCTAAATTGGTTTGTCCCCCTAGTATGTTCTATGTACAGCAGCTACAGTCCAAACTCAGTAACATCATGGGTGAAATGGCTAATTAGTAAGACCTAGCAAGAAGAGTAAACAGACTGTGCCATTCCCTGATGATTTCTGCAAGTCAAAGAGCTGATTCACACTGCTTCCTGCATAACCTCCAAAATATAGTGATTATCAAAATGCGCTATGTAACTATTTCTGTGCAATAATTGAACTCACATCTATCTTTGAAAGTTAGTCATCTAATATTTCCTCTCCCTCAGAGAGGCCACTATCATTTTAGACAGTTCACTTTCCAGTTAGACACAGGAATTAAAATAGAAATCTCCTTATTTTTAATTACACTGATTGGGTGAAATATGTTTATGCTTGTGAACCTTAAATTTCAGGAAACAATGGGTAGACTTCAGACAAGAAAGTAATAACTGAATAACTAGCAAAACATGAAGCATTTAACTCTAACTCTGCTCATTMCTTTACAACATACCTTAAAAAGTTAACATATGTAACTACCATTTCAGTAGCTTTTTTCCATTGTTTTATATTAGTTATAGATACTGCAAAGCTGTAAGTATAAATATTTAGCAAAAATTTGATTAAACTTCTGGTGTTTATCTACAGTCTGACTTTCCAAAGGGAGTTTAATCCCTCTATTTTCACATTTTAAAATGGCAGGACCCTTTTATATGGCCCTGGGAAAACAGTTTCTTTGTACATTTGCCATTGATCTTTTCTTTTATATTCAAATCCATATTTTTAAACAACAGAATCCAAAACACAAAGAATTACTCATAACAATTTTGCCAGCCCCTAGATTTCAAAAATCATGATCCAGGCCACTAGGACAATGGGCTAGGTCTTAGAAATCCTAGATGCAATAGAAAAATCTAAAAAATATATTTCAGTTCTGGTTTGTTTTTCAGCTTTCATTAGAGATCTTTAGGTTCTCAGTCATTGCAGTGCCCAAAAAATCAGCTTTTGTTTCCTACTGTTCTCCTTGGTTCAGACAGCCAGGCTTCCTATGCAAAGGATGGAAAGATGCAACAAAAGAATACATTCCCAAAGGCTTTTACATTAATCTTGAATGTGTCTAAGCTATTTCTTAGGAAATACTTATGAAAGGATAAGTTCCTACACTTGGTAGAAGTTAGGCATCAGTTTCAAGAAAGAGTGTATCTCACTATTTTCTAGTTTCATAGCCATCAGTCTCAAAAATGACAACAAAACTTCTTTGCCTCCCCAAACTGAAACAGTTTGAACTCCTTTTGTTATACAAATGAACAAAGAATAAAATTTTAAAAAAMCAAAAAGGGTTTTCTTCATGTTCAAAAGTTAGAGAACATCCCTGAATGTAGGTGGAAAACTGAAAAGCAGTTCTTTGAGGTAGAGTGAACAGTTACAAGTTTGGGTTTCTTACCGTCTTTGATACCAGGTTGCATATAGGAGTCTAATAGTATCATTCTCCTGCTTTATAATATGATTACTCTGGGATCTTGCAAGAAAGAAAAAAAAAAAAAAAAAGGATAAAATACAAGCTATTAAACCCCTTTGAGAGTTACCAAGACTTTCTTATGCAATTATATGCTTTGAACCAGGAATTCAAGCATGTGCTGGCTTTTCTAGTGGATACAGAAGTAATCTGGGGAGTCTCCCCCAACCAAATAGCTGGTTTTCATCTTTCGTGATACCTACAGACATTTCTAGCACCTTCCTTTGGGATCRGTCATATGACTCATATATATTTAGGCATTTTAGTTTTCATTTTACTTTAAGAATGTTTGTTGACAAATAACTAAGAAGTGGTTCAAACCCTGTGTGGTTTCCACTTTAGCATCTCGACTTAGCTGAAGTAAAGATTGAAGTGAATTTTACAGTGTAAGATGAAATATTTATATTACATACCAGAAATGCTTCCTGCAGAGTAACAGCAGAAGAATGACAAAGTTCATCCCTGACATGGTTCTACGGTGCATTACAAACATAACTTTCACCCCTACTACTAGAGACCAAAATCTCAGGCACTCAGCCTTCCAGTTTGTTAGAACATACCTCTTATGGACTTAACTTACAGAAGTTAATTCTGGTATAAAAACAAATAAATCAATATAGGAGAGAAAGACAAATTAAGTTTGTGACATACCATTCAGTACCTGGACATCTATTCTCTCAGGGAACAGCAAGGGCCAGCTGCTCCTTAAGGGCTGGGGAGCCAAGGGGGAGAACATGGCCAGCAGGGCCTCACAAGCCAGAGCCTCATCCCACAGTACACAAGCAAGACAAGCAGGACAAACCCTGAGATGGTGGCCAGGTCCAACCAAAAGCCCAGATCATAAGGCAATATCACAGTGATGAGACAAGTCTGAGGTCAAGCCACAAAGTCAGTCCATAGGTCATAGAGCATTGGACCTGCCAGGCAGAATCAAGGTCAAGCCAGCCCACAGGTCAAACTCCAGACCCAGGGTCCCCATAACCAGGCCCAGCTGAGCAAGAGACCAGCACTCCCCTAGCATAGCTCAGGGAAGGAAAATATGCCCAGGGCTAAGCTTAAATAGAGCTCCTAGGCCCATGGGTGTGGGTGGAGGCCCCAGCTGAGACCAGTCAGGGCCATTAAGACTTACTAGTGCTCCCAGCACACTGACACATTCACTATCCTTCTAAAAGATTTTCTGTATGTACTCCTGAGTGTAGCATCTGTCCACTTCAAGTGGACATTACTAGAATTTTGGCCAAGATTTTAAAACATTGTTTTTTTCATGGAATAGGGTTTACATTCTGGATTTTTTAGATATTATTAATTTATGATTGTTCTATCCTTATCCTGTAGGTCTTTTTTTTTTTTTTTTTTTTTTTTTTTTTTTTTTTTTTTTTTTTTTTTTTTTTTTTTTTTTTTTTAAATTGTGAGTTTGTTATGGTGGTTGTTTAGAATAAATATAATTCACTTCATAATCCATTCATTTTTTCCACTTCTTTTCACTGTAAATTGAAAAACCCTGACTCCGTCAAGCCTGATACATCAGGCTGGTACTATGACACTGGCTAAAAGGCTTCAGGGATTAACATCAGCATTGGAGACATGCATAGACTATACCATGGCCACAACAGCCCCAGGAATAAACGGTCCTTTCAAATTGAACTATGAATGTAGTAGAACCAAAGAGCAGCAAGGCTAAAGGGAGTCCTATTTTCCTGAGCAGTCAAAACCCCATAGGATACACAGAATCAGAGAGACAACTGACAGTAACTTTTAGATTTCTTGCAATTGCTGTGAGCCAAACAGCTGCTGCTGACAAACCAGGGAATACAGTATCTCCCTTCTGCCCCAGCATCTCATATCTCAGATGTAAGGTATACCTGCACAGTTCCTTACAGGAGGAAATGAGTGTGCTCTGGATATATTCTAAGCTTGAAGACTGAGGTCATTTCCAAACCAGAAGCCGTGTTGCCACAGTTAGCATGGTCTTGAGCTAATAAGCCATGCTGAGAAGCTGCACATGAAACACAGGTAGGTGCCCTGAGAGTGAGGGCTGAGTTGTTTCTCCCTTCCTGCAGAGTATTGTATGGATTTACATACAGATAAGTCCCAGTTCTTCATATGTGCCTTGCCTGCATTTGTGGGTTGATAGGACAGCTGTTTTCAGTGTTTTGAGGATGTTTAGTCATTCTTCAAGTGAATTAATGTCCAGTGTCAAGTACAGAAAGTCTCTTGATTCATAAAATACGAGAAGGAGGCAAAATGTCTTAGTTCATTATTTGCTTCAGGAATGTATTTGTATATTCATCCTTAGAGAGGGGTTAAAAATCCCTACACGCATACGTATTTTCTGTCCATTCCTACTACTAAGCAGTTTGAATAGCAGAAGCTGGTTAAGTTTTGAAGAGGAAAGAAAAAAAATGTTTCGATGTAGATACAGAAAACCCAGCAAACCCAAAATACAGTCTCAGATAATAGGAAAGAAACCTGAGAAACACACTAAAGGATAAATTTTTGGTGAAGCATTTGAGCAAAGCAAGTGTTTATAAAATGTTTCACTGCTTTTGTAATTTAAGATTCATTACATGATTTACTTTTATATAATGAACTTTATAAGAGTAGCAAAAGTCATTGTGCAAGAGCAGTGTTGCCTATGCTAACAATTTTATTGTTACACTCATGATATTTGGTGGTTTTCCTGAAGCTGTGGATTCCAACATTATTACATTTCATGAGACTCTAGCTTTAATTTAAAAATAAAAAGGTTTATTGGCCTTGTGTTTTAGAGAAAAGCTTGTGCGTATACTAAATGTTCAAAACCCAGAAAACAAATAAGAATTATATAGTAAGTATGGCTTAAAAAATTAATAGATCTGCAAGTATTTTAATCCAGTCAAGTCTTTTTATAAGATCTTGTTTCAATTTCTGAGCAGCTGAGATTATCATTTATGCACACTTTCCCAACTCCCCTGTTTTGCCATGAGTTATTTGTAACACAGGGAGCTGAACCAAAAGTTTCATGTAATGACTTCATCATTGGGCTCATATTTATGGTGTATCCTTAGAGGTTTCTCACTCACATTGCACTTTTTTTTGCAAGAAAGCAACACTATCAACAATGTCAGAACTCTGTCAGGAGCTCAAACTTCAATAAGAAAACTTCTGAAAGCTAAATTTCTATCAGGAAAATTTAGACTCCCCTTGATTCGATTCAGCAAACCTCCAGGCCCTCATCCTGTCTTGTTTTTATGTTCTAAATGGAGAGGGTGAGTTAATATATTGCTGTTGTTTCATATTTGCAAACATAGACAGAAAAAACAACCGGTAACATTTTTTTTAATGCTTTCTTAAGGACTATGTTGTTAAAAACTTTAGGAGAGGTTAAACAGTTAAATTGGAACTTAAGACAAACATAGGCACAGAAGTCTAGCACTACATAACACTTCATGAATCTTTGCTGGTACTGTGAGAGTTTCAGAGGCGTCTAAAATTATACACTGTGCAAAATAAGACAACACAGATATAGGAGTATACTGTTTTTAATCTGTATCTTAAACATCACCTAAGTCCTGAGAGCTACCTAAACATGCTTGGCATACGTCAGGAATGGTGTACTTCTCTCATTGAACTCTCGGCGGTGACAGGGCTGTGTCAGGAAATAAGAAGTGTCCTCTCCTTCAGGCTTGGGAGGTTTGAACTGATAGCTCCCTCCTCCCAGGCTTGGCCTTGACTTTGGAAGAAACTGTAATGAGTAATGCAGGGATCAAAAGGAGCACAAAGGAAACATCATTTTAGTTCCCGTTCCTAAAATTGCTCTCTTTTTAATCAAGTGACCACTGAAGTACCCCAATTCCTTGGGAGAGACAGAGGCACAAGACCTTGTACTTGCTCTTCAGATTCTAAGAATCAGACAGCCAGAGATTTTGCAAATCTTGGTGTTCTTTGCAGGCTTTAGGACAATTCACAACTYTGGACTTTACAATGGTACAGACTCCAAGATCCTTTGAAACACTTTTCTGAGATTCTTCATAAGCTGTTTCAAAATGCTGAATGGGAAATTCTGAAATTCAGCCATTTCCCCCAGGTGCCTAAGTCCTAGTTCCTGTGGGCTTTTTTCTTGTTTTTTTTTTTTTCTTTCTTTTCTTTTTTCTGAAGGTAGGCAGTTCAGCACCAAAACATCTTTGAGAACTAGGGATTGAATGGGAGTCACACAATGTACACAGGTGCTTTGAGGACACATGCCTATATATTCTTGTGCCTGAAAAGTTTTAGAGAACATAGAGTTTCGATTCACGTGTATAGAAGCAAACAGCTGAGGTTGTTTTATAAGAATTAACTCTGAACTGAGGTAAAAAACAGATCAATGTGGAGTATTACCATCTTCAGGTGCTGAAGCAATTTTGCCAGATCTCATCTACCAGCCTGGCAGCTCCTAAATCACATAGATATTTTTGTAAATGTTACCTACACTCTGTTGGACTAATGACAGCTGAGACTCTAGAGAGCRATTTCGAGGTCATTCTGTGCCTGCTGCCTCTAACTACTTCATCAGGTCTCTCATGGGGCAYACTCCATGCTTTGGGAAATACTTAAGAATTTGTTGTGTTTGTAATGCTTTGAAGATGAAAACCACTGTAGATTATTAAGCTTTAGGTTGCAATTAGTCTGATTATACTTCACAAAATGTTCTTTAATAGGCTAAAAAGATCATATAACCACAGCTAGAGTATTTATTTCTACCAGAAGTACCATAGATCTTGCTGATATTCTGATTTTGATCCCACTGAGTAAAAGGAAGGCTAAGCATTTCTAGTTCTTTTCCAATTAGCCATTACTCTTTTCCCTCCGTTTTATATGTTGGTTGTAAAAAATGGAAAGGCAGGATCTGAAGGACTCAGGGGCCGGGGTCCAAAGCAGCAATGCTCAAACCATTGTAACCAGCTGGGGAATAAGCCAGGCCAACCAGAGCAGCGACAAATGTTCCTTAGCTGCCTCCCAAGATGAGAACCAGAAGACGAACCACCTCAAGTGTATGTATACCAATGCACACAGCCTGGGGAACAAACAGGAGGAACTGGAGCTCCGCGCCCAGTCAGAAAGTTATGATATCACAGGAATAACTGAAACATGGTGGGACAACTCAAATGAGGAGGATTGCCATGGATGGCTATAGGCTGTTTCGTAAAGACAGGCAGGGAAGAAGAGGAAAAGGACTATGTTAAGGATAACCTTGAATGTATAGAAGTCAACTATGGCAATTATGGAAGCCCTAACAAATGTCTCTGGGCCAAGATCRGAGGGGTCATCTCCAAGGGGAATCTTACAGTAGGCTTCTGTTACCCACCTCCAAACCAAGACGATAAGGCAAATGAAGCAATATGTGGGTCACTTAAGGAAGCTTCAGGTCAACAGAACCTGGTTCTTATGGGTGACTTCAACTACCCAGACATTTGTTGGAAGAACAATACAGCAGCTCACGTCATCCATCAAGTTCCTGGAATGCATAGAGGACTGCTTCCTCATACAAATGTTAGATGTGCCAACCAGGAATGAGGCACTGCTGGACTTGCTACTCACAAACCAAGAACACCTGCTTTGTAATATCTCGGTGTCCCTGTTAGCTGGGATAGAGTTAATTTTCTTCCTAGTAGCTGGTATAGTGCTGTGTTTTGGATTTGGTATGAGAATAATGTTGATAACACACTGATGTTTTTGTTGTTGCTAAGTAGTTGTAGTGCTTACGCTAAGTCAAGGACTTTTCAGCTTCCCATGCTCTGCCAGGTGCACAAGAAGCTGGGAGGAGGCACAGCCAAGACAGCTGATCCAAACTGGCCAAAGGGGTATTCTACCATATTACGTCATGCTCAGTATATAAGCTAGGGGGAGTTGGCTGGGGAGGAGCGACTGCTGCTCCGGGACTGGCTGGGCATCGGTCGGCAGGTGGTGAGCAGTTGCATCACTTGTTTTTCCTGGGTTTTGTTCCTCTCTCTCTCTCTCTCGTTGTTTTCCTTTTCTCACATTCTGCTCCCCCCCCCCTCCCCCCCCCAATTATTAAACTGTTCTTATCTCAACCCATGAGTTTTCTTACTTTTGCTCTTCAGATTCTCTCCCCCATCCCAACKGGGTGGGAGGGTGAGCGAGCGGCTGCGTGGTGCTTGGTTGCTGGCTGGGGTTAAACCACGATGCTCCGCTAGTGATAACCTTGGCTGCAGTGATCACAATATTGTGGAGTTTGGGATCCTGYTGAGCACACTGAAGGTTAGTACTAAGACAAAGCTTTTAGATTTTAGAAGAGCAAACTTCAGCTCGCTCAGAGCTGGGAGGGATTCCATGGGAAGTTTCCATGGAGGAGAAAAGAGCTAGCAAGTGCTGGGAGTTTTTCAAGAACGCTCTCCTGGAAGCACAAAAACAGTTAATCCCCTTTAAAGGTAAGGGAAGTAGGCGGAGCAAGAGACTCCCTTGGCTTAACTGTGAGCTTCTGACTCTGCTCAAAACCAAAAGAGATGCATACCAGAGATGGAAAAGCAGATGAATACCCGTTGAGAACTACAAAGGCATTGCCAGGGTGTGTGGAGATGCAATTAGAAAAGCAAAAGCTCAGCTCGAATTGAAGTTGGTCAGAGATGTCAAAAACTACAAGAAARGGTTCTTCAGGTATGTAAACAACAGAAGGAAAATATTGGCCTGCTTTTAAACAGGAAAGGTGAATTAGTCACCAACAACGCTGAAAAGGCAGAGGTTCTCAACACTTTCTTCGCCCCTGTCTTTACCAGCACTGTTGGGCCCCAGGCCTTGGGAACAAAAATCCAGGTTGATGCAAACACAGACCCGCTGTCCGTGAAGGAAGAGTAGGTATGTGAACTATTACAGGAGCTTGACCTCTACAAATAGATAGGCCCTGACATTATCCACCCAAGGGTGTTACGAGAGCTGGCTGATGTCGTTGTGAGGCCGCTCTCCATAATCTTTGAGAAGGCATGGAGATTGGGGGACGTCCCAGAAGACTGGAAGWAGGCTAATGTCACCCCCATCTACAAGAAGGGCTTAAAGGAAGATCCAGGAAATTATAGGGCCATCAGTCTTACATCAGTCCCTGGCAAAGTTATGGAACAAATCCTCCTGGGGGCTATCACAAGTCAAATGAAGCATGTGATTGGGAAAAGGAAGCACAGATTCACCAAGGGCAAATCATTCTTGACAAACCTGATCGCCTTCTACGACAAAGTAACCTGCTCAGTTGATGTGGGGCGAGCGGTGGACATTGTCAACCTGGATTTCTCCAAGGCTTTCGGTACAGTTTCCCACAGCCTCCTCCTAGAGAAACTGATGCGTTACGGTCTAGACAAGTGGTCTGTGTGGTGGGTGGAGAACTGGCTGACAGGCTGCACCCAGAGGGTGGTAGTAAATAGCTCCTTTTTAAACTGGCAACCTGTCACACGTGGGGTCCCCCAGGGATTAACATTGGGCCCAACATTGTTTAATATCTTCATAAGTGATCTGGATGATGGGATCAAGTGTACCCTGATGAAGTTTGCCGATGATACCAAACTGAGTGGGAAAGTGGACACTTCGGAAGGGAGAGCCACCCTGCAYGAAGACCTGGATAGGCTGGAAAAGTGGGCTAACAAGAACCTTATGAAGTTCAGCAAGGACAAGTGTAAGGTCTTGCACCTGGGAAAACATAATCCAGGAGTGCAGCACAGGCTGGGATCTACCCAGCTGGGGAGCAGCTCTGTGGAAAGGGACCTGGGGGCCCTGGTGGACCACAAGCTCAATATGAGTGAACAGTGTGCTGCTGCAGCAAAGAAAGCCAACAGGATGCTGGGTTGCATCAACAAGGGCATCACAAGCAGAGATAAAGAAGTCATTATCCCACTCTAATTAGCGCTTGTCAGGCCACACCTGGAGTACTGTGTTCAGTTTTGGTCCCCATTATGCAAAAAAGATGTGGACAGGCTGGATCCAGAGAAGGGCCACAAAGATGATCAAAGAACTGGGAAGCCTGCCATATGAGGAAAGGCTGAGAGAACTGGGTTTGTTCAGCCTTGAGAAAAGAAGGCTTAGGGGAGACCTTATCACCATGTTTCAGCATTTAAAGGGTGGCTACAAAGAAGATGGAGACTCCCTTTTTACAAGGTGTCACATGGAAAAGATGAGGGGTAATGGGTACCAGTTACTCCTGGGGAGATTCCGATTGGACACAAGCAGAAAATTTTTCACAATGAGAACAATCAGCCATGGGAATAATCTCCCCAGGGAAGTGGTGGATTCCCCAACATTGGACACTTTTAAGATTCAGCTGGACAGGGTGCTGGACCATCTTGTCTAGACCATACTTTTGCCAAGAAAGGTTGGACCAGATGATCYTTGAGGTCCCTTCCAACCAGGTATTCTATGATTCTATGATTCTATGATGATCTGTTCCCCTCTTCAATGTAAAATTTGTCTTGRCCATCACAGAACTTGTAACTTGTAACATCTTGTACTAGCAAAATGAGTTGATTTGGCACAAATTTGTAGCACTAAAGCTTTTCAGCATTTTTACGTTAAAAATCTCTTTAATCATGAAATCCAATATTCTTGCAGCCACATTTCCCCATTGAAAAATTTTTAACAATCTATGAACCCACCCTGCACTTCAGCTCCAGACCATCTTCCCAATCAATTCCTTTTCAAATTCTGTTCCCTGACCTCTTCTCCCTCTCAACGATTTTGAATTCAAACTAGGAAGGTTCCTTTCCTTTCAACTCTGGCTGAGAAGGATTGTAGGTGGATGACTGCAGCAATTCACTGCAATTAGACAAGGGGCCGGTCCTGTGCTTTTCCCTCTAAAGCCTGATCATAGACAATGCACAGTACGTAGAAGGAAACAGCTAGAATGGCAGGAACGGCTTCCTCTGGTTCTCGGGAGGTAGGAACATGTTCAGTGTAATTGGAATCTGAGGGGATTTTGGCTGCTAAAATCTGCTGACAGTGCACTGTGGTGATTTTAGGTGGTAGTTAAGAAACACCCTGCAATAGGAACTCTCAGCTGAGATGCATCTGTCGTCCAATGCAGACATGCTAAAAGGTTTCCAAACGCATAAGCTAAGAACCACATCTAGTCTTTCTGGCTGCACGTGATATTTCTGTGTAAACACTTATTGCATATCTAAATTGAAAGGGTGTGTATAGGTTTTAAGAAGTCTGTTCTACCAGTATAGACGACTGTCAATTACAAATCATGTGAAAAACAATCGCAAATAGTAGTCCATATCACAATTTAAGGTTTCTGCTTCTCTTTTCACCTAATAGCAACTGAGTGACATCCTCTACTCAGAAGCACCAATGCAACAACTCTTCACATTTCTCTTGGATGGCCTTAATGTACAGAAATTAATTAAGAATTTGTCTTATTATAACACTCAGTAATTATACAATCAGTAAGTAGCTAGCCAACTAATAAGGCCAAATAATGCAATGACCTATGATATAAGACTAAACATTAGGAATAATGACTAACTCTCTTTCAGTATATACGTACCTAATCTCCATAATCTGTATCTGGGAGGATGCTGATTAGGGTCAGGTTCCTGTCACACTCAGTGCACCGCAGTGAATAGCAGAGAGCAATCCACTGAAGACAGCTAGTGAGTAAAAGCACTGCACTCTCTCTGTTAAGAGATGAACAACTTTCTATAGCTATTCAAGACAGAGCCTGGATCTTTAAGTCCTTTTATGTTAGGTACCCTGAGAGGCAGGGCCTAGGCCTATCCTTCTTTGTGATCCGCTCCAGGGCACTGAGTCCTTGTTCCCCCTACCAGCTGATCCAGAATGACTGCACAGTACTTAGGGTGCTGCAGACACATAAAAAGGTTCTCCTGATGGATGTCAAAATAATTTGGTTTTAGTCGTATGATTGTGCTTGAATGACCCTGTCTGGAATTGATCTTGAGTCCCACAATATAAAGTCATAATTCCATTTTCCTCTATGTGCCTATGTTCTTGCAGCCACAAACGGTCTCCCACTATTACTCCTCTTCCCAGCTCCAGTATGGCCCAAGCCACAAAAAAAGCCTAGGTGTTAATTAATTCTTTTAAGAATTAATATCTCTTTACAGAAGACTGCCTCACAAGCTGTCATAGAACAGTGTGAAGAGCATGCTCTGCATGACGAGAGCTGTGACATGAGTATGTTTGAGAGTGGAAAGCCAGCAAGCAGCATACTTTTGGAGATCTGAACCAGGAGGAGGGAGCAAGATTTAGTGTTGCCGCATACTTGTTTCCTGTTGCAGTGGAATGAAACAAGGAGCAATCAAACTGACAGTAGAGAAATACTCTGTGAGATCTTATTTCTGGAGTCCTTCTGGATTGTCATACTTTCACAAATGTATATTTCAAGGTATTTGCTGCCAATCTGTGTATATTTCAAATTTTTGCTGTTTCTTTTGGGCTCTGACTTGTATCTGATTGTGATCTTTCAGGTTAAGACAATGGTAATCCATTAGCATTTAACATTTTGCTTTGTATGCGTTCTCCATCCATGCAGTAAATCAGCAGGTGTTCTTTGAATTGCTGGATGACATGTAACCTTGTAACTTTATAGGAAGTCTGTAGTGAGGAATTTTCAAGCTTTTCCTTCCAGGTTAGCAATCTTTTTCAAAGTTTTATTGAGGCATTCAATCTCCCTGTTGTCTCGAAGGCAGAATGTTCTTCATTGCCTGTATATAAAATCTTTCCTTCTGAGAAAAAAGGATTTTGAAGATATTCTGAAAAAATGACATTGTTTGTTGTATGCTGAAAATAATAGGTGGGGAGTTGATTTTAACAGTAGATGTGACTCAAATTCAGTTTGTAAACATTTTTTCAGATAATCTACCAAAGCAATAGAATAGCAAGTATGTCAGTGTGTGACCAAATGGGTCTTAAGTATCAATCAATAAATTTTCTAACGATGCCTAAAGTGTAGGAATAGTTTGTGATGATAGCATATAAATTAATGCATTTTTAGCATAAAACTGGCTTAAAGTTTAGACCAACTCTAACTTGAACACGCAATTCTGGCCACCAGCAGAGTTCTCATAGTTACTGTTTTGTTCTGGCAGCTGTTGATGCTTGTCATGAAAAAACTGTATCCATTGGAAAAAAAACAGTGAACAAGCCTGTCATGGATATCTTGTAAGAAAAGTTCATTTTGTAGTATAGCATGCTGTTGTAGAAATGAATCAAGATATTTTGGATTGTTAGGCCACCTTGTTATCAGGAAATCACATAATTTTCTGATGACTGAGATGTGTTAAATTGTAGTTCTAAATTGCTCTCCTGCACTGTAGTAAGTGTGCTTGTAATCTGTGCAAGTACTCTATATCATCATTTATCTGGGCATCTGGTAGAGATAAGGGTAAATGAGATAAGCAGTCAGCCATCACATTTTCAGTTTCTGGTCCATACTCCGTGTCATACATAAATGGAAGTATTCTCACTGATCATCAGGCAATTTGCATTCCTGTTCATCTGAATCCTTTTATTGCTAACAGCGTCATCAAAGAGCTATGATCTGTATGCAGTTTGAATCTATATACCCAAAGATAGTTTCTTCAATTTCCCAAAGCCCATAAACAATATAGTGATTCTTTTTCACAAATGGGATACATTTTGTAAGCTGCTTCTCCTTAAGTGTTCTTGACATAAATGTTCTTCTTGGTTTGTCTTCATGGGTTTGAGTAGGTGTGAAGCCAACTCTATTGTCTTGTCACCCATTGTCATAATTGCAGGTAACATGGAATCAAACTGTAAGTGCTTGTCTGTTCACAGTGAAGTCTTTAATCACGCTGAAGCTTGTTTGCATCTTATCTACCCAAAGGCAGGTTGCGGTTTTCTTGAAATAATTATCTCAACAGCTAAACATATTAAAACATAGGTAGGAAATAACTTCACTAGAATACCAAAATGTAAGAGAATGTAATGTGTATTATCTGTGGTGGGATGTGGCCATGGTAACAAATTTCAGTTTCTCCCGAGAAATAATGGCCCTAAGAAAGTCAGCTGTCTGCCTGAAGCAACATTTGGCGAAGTTCAATTTCAGTCTTTCAGTGTTGTGGCACTGCAGAATGGACTATGCATCAGGAATCTTTTGAAGTGCAGTAACATCCAGATGAAACTGGACTTGACAATGGTTATTGAGAATTATGGACATCATTTGCCCAAAAAGCACTTGATGCTGAAGCAAGTTCATATAGCACACACTTAAAATAGAAAAATCCATCACGTGTAACAAATGCTGGGACATTTCTGCTGCCTTATGCCGCATAACTTGTTGATGCACAGTCTTGTAAACCAAAAGTACAAAATATCTTGACATTATGGGCTTTTACAACTACTTCTGTGTGTGGCTCTCAATCACCACTCTAGCTAACCTGGTTCAGATAGAATGATTGAAGCATGTCAGATTTCAGCATGAATTTAAAAGGCAAGTGTTATAACTTGTGAAAACCACAACTTTTAAAAGCCTTGTAACTGGGCTGAAATGGGGTAAGTTTATTTATGGGTGGAGGTAGACATATCTTTTGTACAACTGTCGCTCCCCTGCCAAATTTCTATATTGTATACATGAAAACTGAAAAAGGGAATGTTAGTCTGTTGCAACAAAAGGCTTAAAAATGTTTAATATGGTCCAAACAATCTATTTTGACTTTTTGAGAAGGAAGAGATAAGCCATTTAAACTAAAAATTCATGATCATAATCACCACATCTGGAATGGGAAATGTCTGAAGTTTCACACCGATATATGAAGCTGAATGCGGGCTCCACAATGGGAGCCTGGGTTATTCTTAATAAAAGGTAGAATTCAGCTACTTAAGATAATCAATTGCCAATTCTTTAAATTCTGCCTTTTGATGCTTAATGTTTAATATTAAAAAGGCAAACAAAAGTCACTTCTGCAACTCCCCTCAGTAAATCAAAAAGACCTGAAGAGATCTCCTAAACTGAAAATCTGTAAATAGCATGTGTCAGCTTATGTTTTCAGTAAAAGTATAATGTTAATTATAGACTTACATGCCATTATATCTTATAAATCATCTGATAGTTTGCATTGAGATAAAAAACTGAAACAAAACTGTTAATTTTAGGTCAAATATCCAATATTGGGACCAAGAGCTATAGATGGAAGATAAAAGTGTTTCTGCAAGTCATTTCCCTTTTCCAGTTCTAAATGTATGTTTTAAATTTGTTATGTATAATGATCYGGTTTTTCATGACTAACCAACAATTACTGAGTCTGAAGATACCCTACACTGTCTCACAGATGCAGGGTAGGTATTTTATTTTTTTAAATATGAATAAGCATTGGGTTAATGGAATTATTACTGCTGGATTAGTGTTCCTCCATTTAAATAACTGCATTTTAACTGCAGGTTTGTAATATGTTACTGTTGTACAGTGAATTGATTTTTATAGAACAGTTTCATTCACTTGAAAAAAGTCTAACCTTTTAATGAATGTGAATTACAGTACATTTAGATTCAATTTTCAAATAATCTATTTTAACTGTGCAGCGTTAGTGTGTCACTATTCGTTACAGAACATTTTAAGAAGCAGTTTTAATTATTTGGAAAAAATATTTTACATGCCAGTGAACATCTTGTAATTAAGAGTAATATCCATATTTAAATAATGATGTAATTGCATTGTATATAATTCAAATTTTACTAAAGTAAATTACTACTTTGCCCCTTGAAGTCCTAGAGTAGTTCTAGTGTAGAAAAGTGTTGTTACTACTCCACTAAATTTATTTTATGTATTTTTGTGGTATATATATTGCTTCCATGAAGTTTTCAACCCTCTTTAATACAACTTGCTATTCCCAACAATTAATGGATTGGCCACTGTTAAAAGTGGGATAGTGGATTAGCATTGTGACTATATATTAAAGGATTTGGGGTCAAAATAGGTGCCTGTTTTCCTTATGGCTTCTAGCGTAACTTACTATTTTTCACACAGTAATTACATGGAGTCAGTCCTTGGAGTATTTTTATCTAGCTGTGGGGAAATGATTCTTCAGCTTGCATCCAAAAAATTGGAAACCGACTGTGCCTAGCAGGTCTTCATTCTTAAGCCCACTTCTGCATCTGGAGCACAGTAAGAAGCTGCAGCAGAAGCTAGGGATTTGATGCTTCTCTTCTGCAGCCAAGGAAATGGGTGAAATAAAGTCCTGGGCTGTTCTTATGACTGGCTGATAGGGAATAGCTAACTCCACCTCCATGGTCATTGAAAAGGGTAGCATTTAAACATTTTCCTCTCCAAAGATGGGATTATCTTCTGTTGTATACAGAAGTATGCTGTACACAGCATACAAGAGGCATAAGGAAATTTGAGGTCCATCAGTTTAGAGTCAGTTCTCTACTGAACTGAAAATGAGAAATTTTCTTCAATCAGATAAGCTCTCAGCAGTTTTACTAGTCAATTTTCACCACTGGGATGTTAGTTTTATCATTTTATCTTCTTTGATAGAACAAAGGCTTTCTGATTACATTTTAAAAGGTATAACATACACAAACAATAGACTTACACATTTAGCTTTTCATCAGATAACCATAAAACTATGTGGTGTGGTGTGGAAAATTTTACAGTTACAAGATAGATTCCAATATGTACGTTGAAAGAAAAGCAGCTGCCAAACAAGGTGTTATCCTGCCTTTAAGGTGCATTTTTCATGCAATGTCTTTGGTATTTCTCTGTAAATTGACATTCTAAAGCTAACATACTTGATACATTTTTGTCACTCCTGAGGAAATCTAGATGGGTCCTCAGACTTCTTTCTTCATCCAACAGGAAATTTTCAGCTGTTTTGTAAACTGCTCAATTGTCCTGTTTGTTTGTTTGTTTGTTTGTTTGTTTTCATCTTGACTGGACGTGGGTAAAGAATTAGGGAACTGTCTATAGCTAAACCTACATAGCAAGAAGGGTGTAACTAGATTTCACAAATGGGAAAGAATGTCTCCGGTATCACGTTTAATTGCTTGAAAGATCAAATATCCACTTATAACTGGGATGTCTAGAGTTATTCATCAGTGTAAAATCAGAGCTAGGCTAAAACACATGCAAGTTTAAAGATTCTATCTGCAACTGGAGGAAAAAAAATGACGGTAACATCAATAATAACTTCTTCCCCCCGCCCCACCCCGAGAGCTTGAACTTTTTCTAACTTATTCCTATTTAGATCAAGTAGAAGTAGAAAGTTCATTTTTGGTAATGGAGCTCATGGAATCCAGTCAATGGAATCAGAATAAATGCTTCTCTATTGCTGTCTTTATCTTACAGTGGAATATTTTCCCACAATTAAAATAGTAACGTCATCCAGACTTGCACAACAAAAAGATCTATATCAGAAATATAATTGATATGACCACCTGAAAAATAAAAGAACACACACACTTTTTTAGCTGAGCTTGTTATTTTTAAGTCCCACTCTACCTATTTCTCAGTGCTAGTTCAACAACAATAATATTAAGAAAATATAATGTTCTTGTAATGAAATAAAGTATTGGAATCAGACAGATATGGTAGCCCGTAGTCAATAACCTTTAAAAGCAGAACAAGCGTATGTCTTTTATGAGTATATGGAGTTTTGACAATGAGGAAGAAGTGTTATGTTGTAGAAGCCTGTCCACTTTCTGTCTCATTTTTCAAAAATCTGAGTCCACTGATATTTAATATCCTGGCATGTCAAAAAAACCCACTGGTAACCTTAACTTTATTTATCATTCATTAAGTTTTTAACTAGGAAGTGTAGCCTAGTGAATATGACTTTTTGCTATTACAAGTGAAAGGCTTTTAATTAATCAGAAAACTTGCACTAATAGACTATTAAACTTTACTTGGACTAACAGCAAATTCTAAGCTTGTCATATATGTGGTCTTCCCTTTGCCCAGAAAAAGATTTTCAGCATAACACAAGGTAATTCTTATTCGTAGGACTTAATGATTATGAAAGAAGTTGTAGTTTTCACTAGGGTGGTAGCTGGTAGTTTATTTATGTGTCCCTTACTGCCATAGTATCAGTTCTTGTGAATAGCAATACCTTCAGCAAGCGTTACATTGCATTTCATACTGTTGTAAATTACAGGGTTACTGCTAAAAGTTCTGACAGGGAAGCTGCAATAGTTTCAGTTGAAGTAGTCAAAGCCTTTTCTGCCCTTTGCTGTACACATACCCTTTAAATCATTAGTACTTCTTCCAAAGAAGCAGCGGCCAAGTGCTTGTGAGCTTCTAGTATCTTACTTTAAAGGGTTCTCTTCCTCTTTTATGTATGCACTGTCCCTTGGCTTGTGTGGTGCCTTAGAAACTGCTAATCTCCCTCCATGATTACCTCACTGCCCTGCAATTCTCCTTTTGGTGATCACTTCCTCCAAGGGATATTTACAGGAGCCACAGTTCTTTTCCTGTTTATCCCTTGCTCTTGTATAGGACAGTAGTTTGCTGCTGCTGGCCTCTGCTGGTGACAAATTAGTGTAGTCTGCACATTGGCTCTTGTCTTGGGCCACTTGTTCTAGGAAGCAGCTGTAAAAATAGTTTCTTCTCCTTTTGAGGATCTTGGATCTTTTGAGTAATAATGACAAAACGAAATTTTCACTCCTCCTTGTGGTTCCGTGCACTGTACACAGGGCACAGTTGGATTAGATCTGAATTTATGGGATCCTAACTTGCTGATAGTATGTCTGCGTGCAGCCATTTGAAGTGCAATCATTTCCTTCTTTGAAGGTGAGAAAGTGACCCCTCAGGAAAGCCTTCTTTGTGTATACATGAGGAATTAGCTGTAAAGCTCATAGCCTACTTTGTTTTGTGCCATGTGCCTCATGTAGACAAGCTCTGCAGCGCAACTGAACCCTCAGGCTGCACATGAGAGTGTATCTGATCTCCTGATATGCAGATCCATTTCTTGAAAGAATTCAGTGGGAAAACCCTGTAAACTTAGTGGGTAAAGCACACTCTTTTCATTTTGTAGGGGCAATATCTCCTCAGTAGAAGTGAAATGACACTAGGATAACATACCCTAGATCATCTCTGGCTCTTGCATTTGCTGCACACTCTTATTTTTCCGTAGCTGAAGTTTCACCCTATGTTTAAAGAGACCTTTGAAATTAAGAATGAAAGGGAAAGGCTTGTCTGTTTGTATTTTTTAATATATGAATCGAGAAGATATTGTTATAATTGTAGTATTTCTCCCTGATTCAGCTTACTGCTGAACAAATAACTAAGTACACAAGATGTTTATATGCATGTACTGTCATGTACTGTTAAAGCTAATGAAAGCTTGTACAAATAACTGTAGGCATCTTCTTAATGAAGTTCACTGCAGTTTTATATATGGTTTTGTAACTAGTGCATTGAGGTAAATGTTATCATTTATAATTTATTAATAGTTTAAATTCCCCAAATAACAACATTGTAGCTAAAATGTGCTGAACAGTTATTTCACTGAATGTTTATGTTTATATAAAAGGAGACAGGTGTTTATAAAGGAAAATGGGTGCTTATAAAAACTACTTTTTTTATTTTTCATAATAAGTAGCATCCTCTCATTCTTAAATAAAAATATAGCTTTAGTTCTAGAACTCATAGGCAGCAGAAATTTCGGTGTTTGTTAGATTTAAAATCATACATACCATGGCTGTCTTTTTTTTTTAAATGAAATTTGGCAGAGAAAGCATTAATTAGATATTAAGTGTTTTAAAACCTTCCATTAGAGATGTGATGCAAGTTACTTGATAAACCTGAGCAATGCAGATGAAAATTTTTTTTGTTTGAAATAAAAAAGTTAAGTATCTGTTAATTTGTAGATTTACAACAGTAAAAACAAGCAAAGCAAGCAAAAAAACCCCAAAGCCCTGAACACTCTATTTATAAACTTCCAAAGACTTTCAAACAAACACACACTATTTTTAATATCTGATAATGAAAGCTTTTTATGGGCTTAATTTCTAATCTGTTTGGTAATTCAGGTTTACCTGGAATGATGGGGAACTCCCCCTGTTTTCAAAGAGTAAAATACCTTTGAAAGATTGGTCTGCCTTAGGATGCCTCCATCTGTGTATCAAAATGAGAAGGACATTTAGGGTGGAAATTGTCCTGGCTAATGTTGGTGTCTACAATTTAGACATCTATAGCTGAGCTACTCTCTCATAAGCTCCATTTTTAAGCGGATGGAGAAGTACTCTTAGGATATGATTCCTCYGGCATTTTTTTATGTCTACCTTAAGATGAAATGAATGATGCCTATGCATGTCTGTTCATCTCCATTGTATGTAAAAAGAACTTCTGTCTAACACCTGTGATATAGCTGGTCACTATATGGATGTCCATATCCACACAGAGGAAACTGAAGCTTTATGTTAGTAATCCTTCATAAAAATGTACATTGCGGTTTAAACCTCCATGCCCAGATTCACATATGGTATATTGTGAATGGTGCATAGTCACAGTATGGCACATATATGTATTTTCAAAGTGTAGTTATGACCCCTTCTGGGAGACTCAGGAGGGTTCAAAATGTGTTGGAAAGTATTTACAGCAGCCAGTGAAAAGCTAGATAGCTCCTGCCAGCAATTAAAATAATTAGGTGCTCCCCAACTAGGATGACATTTGGAATGGCTAAATATCATGTGTCTCATTCCTTCGGTTATCAAGGAATTAAACTCTGAAAAGTAGGGGTTACCCAAAAGTCATTCAGACCAAAAGAAGGGCCATTATTAAAAAAGATGAAAAATTTTTATCTAAGTGAGCTTAATCTGCACRTGTATTGTCATTGCCAAATCTTTTCTGCTTTGCACTGCTGCTTTAATTAGAATTACTCCTTCTATGCAGCGTGATAACTGGGAGGGAATTCAAGTCCCCTTGTTCTACTGTAGCGTATAAAAACTAGTGTGAAAGTGTGAACAAGGGTTGGTCAAAGCAGCAAAAAAAMCCCCAAAAAACCAAAAAACCAAACCAAATGACCAAACTGTTTCAAATACTTTCAAATGTATTAAAACTTTCTGATGCTTAACACCTGTTTGGAAATATTCTTTGTTAATTTATATCCAGTTGTAAACATATTGTTCTTTCTCTTTTTGCCATTTTTTAAAAAAAGACCTTTGTGTGTTAGAACTTTTGCAGTGATGAACTTTCATCTCAAAAATATCACCACGTTTTATCATTCAGACTGTTGAAAAATGGCTGAACTTCTAAACTTGTCATGTACAGTAAATAATCCTTGTTAAAGAGCAGGTCTACAGCTAAATTCATACAACAGTCTTAGAAGTCACTATAAAAYGGAGTGTGCATTACTGGATGTGGTCAAAAGATATATACCACCCTGCTTGGTGTAGACCCTAGCAATTTTCCTTTCTTATATGAAAATATGACATGTAGACCCTCCCATCTGAACAAAACAGTTTGCTGCTTCAAGTCTAAAAATTGTGCTTCTAAGTTACAGTTTCAAAGTGCAAAATTCTGAGGCTGAATAATCTGAATAATGTAAAAACTGAATTGATACAGTTCAGAACAAACATAAAAACCCCATATAACCCTACCTTGTCTTAGCACTTTTGGCTGGAAGTGTTGAAAGAGTGTCATGGCATACTAAGAACACAAAATGTTCACAGCTGTAAGACTACAGGTTTTATCTAAGTGGTGGAAGGATGTTCCTGTTCTAGGAGTTTCCCATTTTTTGAATTAGCATATGTTTAAACCTCATGTACATAGGGAGATAACAGATAGTAAATGGTTCCATTGGGTTTATCAGAGCATTACGTGATGCTACCTGGCTATTGTGTTTACTGCAACATAAAATTTCTTCAGAGTATCAGAAAGTGCAGTTCTATTGAAACAGAAAGTTTGGAGGAAATGTTCTTGTTACACGAATTTATTCACTACGAGGAGACAAGCAAGAATAAACAGTTCTGAAATAGTCAGAGTCCCATTTATGCATTTTTCAAAATAAAAAGTTCAGTTTGCTCACCAAGTGGTTTTGTGTTTAGAAATTTGAGATGAAAATACATAATTTAGAAATCAAAGCAGCATAAAAAGCTGAAAGTGGTAATTATTATCACAAATTATTTTCAAAATTTTTACTTTCTGCCCCAACTTGGTATAAAATTTAAAAGAAAAAAAGGTTTTTGCAGTCTGGACATATCACTTTTTACCCGTCATTAGAGTGGCATGCTCCAGTTATTCCGGAAGTTCTCTAGTGTGTAACATAAATTTAACAGGTATTCTGCATGACCCACAGGATTCTTAAAGGTCAAAGGCCTTATGGYACCCCTTGTGATACCATTCATCCACCTCCTTTTAGTTTCTGGCACTCTACTTTTGGGACCATTATTGAAATTTTAGGTACCTTGGATCATGCACTCTCTTGGTATACTTCTGTGTATCCAAAGGTGAATGCAGTTATACTAAAAGTTTCCTCAATATCTAGTGGAAAAAAAGTCTTACACAAAGGCTGCAGTTTGTTAGTTATTTGTTTTTCACTACTATTTCCTCTTGGCCACAGTCACTCATTGAACTTGAGGTAAATGGCAGTTGTCTACTGGAGAGTGGTTTGTGATAAAACTAAAAGGTGCTGCAGTATTTAGCATTTCAAATTTAGCAGGTATGTGATGCCAGAAAGGATGGTGGTTGATTTTTTTTTGTTTTGCTTAGTTTTTGTGGGTTTTGGAGGTTTGGATTTTTTATTAGTCATTTCAGCTAGCGTGCTATTTCTTGGGATTTCAAGTGGTTGGGAATAGTATTTCAGAAGCAGATGGCATTCTGCCACATAAGGGTGCTGAGGTTAAAGGAGCATGTTCTAGGTCAATGCATTTTACCTGTGTGACTAGAAAATAGCAGCAGATGTGAATGATGCTAAAACAAGATGGTCTGGCACTTCATGCGATCAATGATTATACAGAATTAAAAGCTTGACATATTTGATCAAAGGGAAAACACTTACAAATTTATCAGAACAGGGATGGCCAGTAATTGCTGCCACCTCAAGCTTCAGCTTCAGAGAGTGAAGCTACAGCTGCTGGCAACAGAATTAACCTTCACTCTAGGGGCTCTCATGATGATTTAGATTTTGTAAGAATAGCATAAATAATTCTGTTTAAAATAAAGCCCATGGAAATCATACTGTGGCAATGCAATTTTGCTAAGATGGAAGTCTACTATGATAGAGAGACAATGGCTTTTCAGAGAGGGAACAGCAGGACAGCTTATATGTGAGTGGTTGCACTAAGTCTGCCAAAAGAGATCTAATTCCATCTTTTTCCATCCAGCAAAATTATGTAGCACAAGAGGTTTTGTAAACTGCAGAAGCATTAATTCAGATAGCCTCCTACATACTGCAGGGGAGAATCTAGCTGTGCACTGGGAAAGGCTCGAAAAAACAGGTATGTAAGCTAAACTCACTGATAATAACTTCAGCATGAAAGGGCTTTTTAAGCACCTGATGTTTAGCAGAAATCAGGATTTTTATGGTTGAACACATTTTAACATCAAACTCCTCAGTGATTTCTTACTGCAGTTTCTATGCCGCCTCCCATATTGCAAAACTCAACACTGGACTAGACGACGGCCCAGTCTTTATTAATAAGGAAGGTTTGGGCTATAAAGAGCCTCCTCTCCATAATAAATTTATAATAAAAATTAAAAAAAAAAAAAAAAGAAAAAAAAAATCCTGTTTCTTACTGCTAGCATACCAATTAATAGATCATCATTTTAATACAAAATACAAAATAAAAAGGAGAAACAAATACAATATGTCATTTAAACTTGAAATATTTGTATGTTCCTAAGAAAGTTCTAATAAAATGAATTAGGATGTGCCTGTCTAAAATTTCAAGGGGCAAAAAAGGAGGACTAGAAAACTGAAGGATCTTCTTCTGCATGATCATGAATACCAATTTGTCTGACTCTTATTTGCATCTCTTTAGAGAGARAAGAAATAAGCATGTTTCCTTTTGGGCTCTTAGTTTAAAATACACCCATAGGGGATTTAAGTCCCAACAATGGACTGGAACATGAAAAACAAATAGTATTTTTCATCTCAAGATAGAAATGTATCTCCATTTTTTCTGATGTTCTAATGTAACATAAAAGTCATTGGATTTTTCATAGCAATGCAAATAACAAGAAGTCAAAGCAATTAAAGTCTTCACTGAACAAGAATCAAGTATTGACATCTATTTTTCATTTATGAGGAAGAAAAAATTATTATGGCATTATGGATTTGATTAGTGAAGAGATAATTATTTGCAACATTTTCAATAAAAGAAAAACCCATTTTAAAATATTTTCTAGAGTTTAGGTTTTTATTTGCTATTCTTATATTTATTAAACAACTGGAAATTATCCCTAGCTGATGTTAACCATTTATACAGGTTGGCACTTGTAGTTTCTTAATCTGTGACAATTTTGTTAAATATTAGTATCCCACCATTCCAAGTAACATGGAGGTGACATTGTGTGGCAGTTTGTGTCTTCATGATCTACTGAAATCTATTAACAGTATCTCAAATGAAAGACTTTGACTTCCTATTGTTAGAATGTTTCCCAATCTAGACTCAATATCACATATTCTTCCACCAGATTTATTTCTCTGTGAAGTGTCTCTGGAGCCAGATAAATAAAAATCCACATGATTCAAGTTAGCATGCAAGTTCCCAGATGTCCTCTATAGAAAAGATAATACTTTTTCTATAAATTAAACTCTGGCTAAATAGTCACGCATTATAGGTACCTGAGCCATTGGTATTGCAAGACTCATAACTTGAAACTCTTACATCTCTTGTCATCAAGGTGTGTTCAGTGCTGAATTAGACACCTTGCTCTGCAAACAATGAGTGCAGAGGTTTTAATTTCTATCATAGAATCTCTAACAGTCAAGAAAACTGTTGTCTGAGATAACATAAAGTGCACGAGAGGACGAAAACTAGTTCTTAGTAAGCTTAATTGATAAAGAAAAGGTCAGGAATTCAGGCATTGGGGGAAGGTCATAAATTCTAACTCCTGTATCACACATGCTATGAAAACCAATTAACAAATAAGCTTTTGAGCAAGAATGAAGGAAATTTCTTCTTTTGGTTTTGTATTTCACCAGTGGTTATCTGGGAAAGGTACTGTGAAAGCATACCCCAGAATGGTTTGCATAGGACTGAGGAGTGCCTAACTTGTTGATCTGAGTGGAAAATAAAGCCAACCTTAAGGGAAGAGACTCCAAGACCTTTACCAAGGGGGAAAAAGCACCAAGGGACATTAAGTCAGTTGGCTGACATTCTGGAGAATCTAAATTTAATGCTTAAGTGCTTAAGTGTTTTGGGTACCTCTCAAATGTTGTCCTTTTGTGGCTCTAAATCTTTAATTACTAGTATCATGTGAGATTGATATTATATGCAATCTGAAAGTGACATGAATGAAAAAAGTGCTATAAAAAATCTTATTGCTTAAGCAATGCTTGATCCTTGAAAATAATGTCTTAGTATATTTCTCTATTTTTTACTCTAAACAGGGTCTTTACTGACCAAAGTAACTAATGATTTTATGGAGGTTCTAGGAGGGACTTTATGCAGATTCTAGAAGGAATTCAGCAGTCATGTGCCCCTATATGTACAGAATGTGTTGACTGACATGACTGTAAATTGATTGCTGGCTTGTTCAGAGACAAAACTCTCGGTTTGATACTCTTATTCTATAAGTTCACCTTGCCATATTAGAGTTACTCAAATGAGTAAGGAAACTGGACTTGACCTTAAGTTTTTTGTGAATTAGGAGCTTTTCCTGCAAGCTTGATGTATTTTCCTGACTAATGAGAAATCCTGTGTTCAAGATGAACTAGATCTTGAGGGTTTTTTTTCACAGAGAGATTCTCGTATCATTTGGCAAAGGACATATCTTTCTGTTTCAGAACAGTAATGATTATTGTCCAAGTTTGTTTAATGCCAGCATTCATTTATTATTTTAGTGGGTAGAATAGTCTCCTATAAAGTCTAATTAAACCTATAATAGCCATCATTTTAAGTGTATTGAAGAGTAATGAAGATTATTGTACTGCTGGTGAATTGTGTCCTGGGAATTCCCTATATCAAGAACACTCACAGTATGGGAATATTGCAAAGGAATATTATAAAATTCTTCATGGCTCCTTTGCATTGGTTCACAATTGTAAAGGCTCACATTGATCGCTATTCTGACAGTGTGTCTGAATGAAGCTGTCACAATCACTCTAGAGCTAGCTTACGAAATTTCTGGAGCCATGTTTTCCAAACCTAGGGCATATGTTTTAGTCTTTGCAATCAATGATATCTCCTTGTATCCTTCAGTGTGAGAACATGAAAATAGAATGTTAAAGGAAAAAATGTACTGACACTATAAAAGCATATCGAGAACCTCAATTCTGATTTCGTATAAAACCAACCCCAGGCTAGGGTTAGGAAACACACTAATGCAAAATGTGGACTTTGAGCCATACTTTCTGGGTCAGTGTCAACAACACTGTAAAAACATCTGTAAAAGCAAAACACAGGTAAAGAAAAAACAACAATGAAAAACCCCCAACAAAAAGACACCAAAGCAAACAAACTAAAGTCATAAACACCTAACCTGTCCCCTCTGGCAAAACTCCATAAATTTGTCTGCACTTGTCCTCTTACTTGCTGACCTCTTTAGAATAGAAGATATATCCCATTTCTCTCTCAATAGAGACAGTTCAGTAGACAGCCTAGTTATGATAAGCACCTTGTATTTAATTGTGTTTATTTACAAATGGCAAATAACATACATTTTTAGAGATTAAGCACTGTTTGGTTGTTGCTGTTGTTGTTGTTGTTTTTTCTAATTTCCAGTGAAAATTATTCACTTTGAGGTCCTTGCCAAGAATTAAATGGGCTAGRAAAAAAGCCTGTGTTCATTTTTTTATGATGGTTAAAACAGCTACCACTCATTTATGACTATTCTAAGTGATATTTCTCCTTTTAATAAATGCAGAAATCTTCTTTGACTTTTATTCCTGTGCTTTCTGACTTTATATCATTCATTAATTCCATTGGAAGGAGAGAAAAAGCCGATAAGAAAAGACATAAAGAAAAAATGCTATTTTTCAAAACCCTACTTTAACCTTAAGGGAAAACAAGTAACGTAAATCCAATTTTAGGCATCCTATCCAATTCTCCACTCCTACTGTTGAGTTTCTAATTGAAAAGATTTCCCCAAAGTACATGATATTAGAGCAATGATATGGGTTAATTGCAGAATTTATTGGGTGGTGATATGGAAAAATTAACATGCATCACTGTGTAATTCCAGTAATTTTCTATGACAATCCTATGAAATCACCACAATTTTAATGCAGAATATGTAAGCTTTTTTCAATGTCAATTAAGGATGACATTTCACAAGCCCCACTGTGAGTCACACACCCAGATTCCACTGAAAGTCACTGTGAGTTGGCTTCCAGCCTTCTTACACGCTTGCCTTGAACTTCCATCTTGTGAGTTGTTCTTTCCCTTTCTACCCTGCTCATTAAAATCTATGTAGTAAAAAAATACACATAGTTTGCAAGTTGACTTTTCACTTTGCCTAGTTTCTTTTTCATCAGAGAGTGCAAGAAACTTCCTTAGAGGCAGTTGTCCTAGGATTTTGCCCTAGTTCTTACATCATATCTGGTATGTGATACAAGAGAAGTGGCAGATGTGAAAGCTGGTAAAACAAGAAAAGTCTGAAATTGAGACAATTCCCACTCCTGGTAGCTAGACACTGCATTCCACCAGCAAGAAACATGCTGAGATTATGAGTTTGACATATTTGATCAAGGTGAAAGCATTTGCAAATGCATCTGCTCAGGAAGGCCAGGGGATGCTGCCATAAGTTTGCACCCAGGAGGGTTTGGTTGCAATTGCTAGCAGCAATATCACCAACCCATCTCAGAGCCCTTGCACTTATTTAGCATCAACAGCAGGAGAAAAAGTGATCTTGGAGATGACCTAGTACTGACAAGAGCTATTGCTTTTGAGTATAGCAAGAGGGGACGCTTGCTTTCCCTTGAAGCTAAATGCTGTCATTCAGRAAAAAAAAAAAAAAAAAAGGTTAGAAAAAAAGTAATAATACCAGGGTCAGATGTATGTGTTAAGCAAAATGAAAGAACCTAACCAACAGGAGATAGATTGCAGAATTTGTCCCACTGCTTCCAGCATGAGCATGGTAAAYCTAAAAATAGCAATTATTCTTCATATTTGTGGTTTTATTTATTCCAGCTAATTGCAAGTATTTTTAAAAAGCTTGCTGGTTTCCCTGATAAATATTTATTTTGGAGAGCTACACAAAAGATGGACATTTCAGCACAGTGTGAAGGCTAAATCAATCATATTCCTCTATATGGCCTTTTGATATACTGTAGAGACTCAACTGATTTGATTAAGCTAGATCAACTCACTCAGGACAATTAAATGAGTAAATTCAGACTAAAAATTTACTACAGCATACACAATTTTAACTCGTGTGTATATGTGTTGTTTCTTGAATGTACCAGTCTTACCAATTTTCTTCTACTGCTTTCATAAATCTATACATTGAATCATATATATGTATATATATACGTGTATAATATAAAGTATTATACCAAATATACAAATTTCATTAGATTCTGTTCCCTGAGCTAAACCTAGAAGAAAATGTGGAAATATTTTTCTATAAAAATAAGTAAGAATAGTTAATAAAGTTACTGGTGTCCTTAGGGCTATGATCTCTAGTAGAAGTCTTTAGAATTAACTACTTCTTTTCCTTTTCATTGTAAACATCTATTTTTCTTAATTTCTTCAGCGCCTCCCCAAATTCCTTGAAACTTCCTGATCTTCTCTAGGTTGTCTCAACTTCAAATTCTTTGTCTACCCTGGGCCTGAGTCTATCTGTTGCTTGTCTGGCTATTCATATTCATGATTATTTCCTGTATATTCTTTTTCATATTCATATTCCGTATAAGGCCATACATAGGTAGGATCAATATCTAGTCTCTTCAGGTATTTGGAAAGGAGAAAAAGCAATTAAAAGATATAATTCTAGTAAAGGTAGGAATGTGGCTTCTTTGCTGTCAGGTACGGGAAGGGATTTGTATCTGGAGCCCAGTGGCAGTCCTGCAACAATTCCTTTTGGAGTCTTGGAGAGGGTTGTACAGTTCAGTCCCTCCAGGAACATTGTAACTTGCTGCACATTTCATGGCTGGCTTGGTCTGCCACTCAATGTGGGGATGGAAAAAGGGATGCAGTGAGGTCCTCTCTCATCATTGTGTCTCTAAAACAGTATTGGAAAGTTCCCTGTGCTGCAAAGTTCAGGGAAGCAGGAACTCAATTAACTAATAAGTAATTTTTTGTCATTTTTTTGTCATTTTCCAGACTGGTTGAAGGCATGGCGGAAGCTCCCTGTCTTACCTCTCTTTGCAGCTGCTAGGTAGAATGCAGGCCACAGCAATCAGTTTGAGATGGTTGCGGAGATACATTTGATGTTTTATTTCTCCATTTAGTAGAAATGCCAGAGCTGGACCAAGATGAGATAGGGTACCTTAATTATGTTTACAGGATGCTTTCAAAAAAGAATTGCTGAATAGACCAGAAATACATTCTAGATAATGGGACATAAATGTAAGAAGAGTGGTTCAAACAGCTATTTTACAGATATCATCAATCAGAAAATATCCTACTCTGCCAGAGCCTATGGTTGCCCCAAAGGAAGTGCTTAAATAAACAAAACCTTTTCTCTTTCTCTTTCTCTTTCTCTTTCTCTTTCTGTTTTCTTCTTTTTCTTCTCAATATCCTTTTCCTCTTTTTCTTTTTTCCTTTTCCTTTTCTTTCTTTGTCTTATTTTCTTTCTTTGTCTTATTTTCTTTCTTTTCATTTTCTTTTTTTCATTATAGTTTTTTTTCTCCCAGCAGAGGAACTGTTGGTGCACTGAACCTTCATTGTGAAATGTTTTTTTAAGCTGTAGTTAAAACTCTCAATATGTTAACATGATAACATGTCATGTTATGATAACAAAAATTCCTATGCAAGAATTTGCAAAATCCTTATATTTCATAGTGATTTTCAGAGTGAAACAAAATGTTGTTCATCTTCTTGCCTTGTCTTTTTCTTCTCCTCCTTTCTTTGAGAATTACACCATAATTTCTAGATGATGTTCATAAGGATACGTAAAATGAAATTGTCTTTAAAATGAAAACAAACCCAGTAATAATATATATGAAAAGGACCAACAGCTAGGTAAGCAATGCAATCAATCTAGATGTGAGGGAGCAAGATCAAAGCATAGTTCTTGTAATTTTGTTTTTCTTTTATTCTAAATTAATGATTTAACTAAGAAGCAATGGAGTATTCTAGGAGTGGAATAATCTGTGCGTTACATGAAAATTGTATTACTCTCTATAAATTTATAGTCCATAGTGTAGAAGGTATGTACAGCACAGTTTGGAAATATCTAACCTTCTTTACCAGAAATTCCATTTCAGAAATCTTCTATTTTAGGGGACAAAACTATTCCTTCATCCTGTAACATTACAGAATTTTAATTTTTTAAAGGCAAGATGCTCTATTGCGTTGAAAAATTCTTCGTTCATTTATTCTTATGTCCAGAAGTGCGATAGTAATTATGAAGAGAGTCTTTAATTGTAAAAATATTGTTTATCCTGGCTGATAGAGTCGTAAGACATTACTATTTATCCTGAATTGTATAAATTAGTAGTTCTTAGTAGAACAGGCCTTTTTCTTATGTTGAGTACTGTAAGTCAACAGTAATTCCATAGAGAAAGAAAGCTCTCCTAGCATTAAGTATGTGTTAGAAACGCATAGAAATACAATTTAATATAATGAAGTCATCATCCAGCAGATAAATTGAATGTATCTGACTTACACATACCTTTGTTATTGCCCCATGTCTCTCTTTCACCCACCTATATGCAAGCTTTATGAGTTAAGATTTCTTTTGATGTACTCTAGATTTAACTAGACACCAAACAGATACAGAAATACCTTTGAAAAAGGTACAAGTAATCCTTCAAGTTATTCAGGAGAATCTAGTGGTGGTGTTCCCTTAGTGAGAGAACAAAATAAACGTATCGCTTATATCACCACAGATTCTTAAATTAGAATTCTGAAATTTTACCAGATACCCTGACTACTTCAGTAGGCTTTATATAATATAGGTCTGCTCCATACATATTAAAAAAAATGAAATCCCATGAGAGATAGGGAACCTTAACTATTCCTTCATCAGATATGGACTACTGTTCATTTTGCTTATGGTTGAAGTGAGTTGTGCTTCACATGCAGGGAACATTTAAGCTAGCAAATGTTAAGTAGAAATATATTTTCCACTTTTTACTATTCAAAGAAGAGGTGGAATAGATTTACTGCATTTGAAATTGGGCATTTGTTCTGCTCTTGTCACAAGTATGATTGGTGCTGTAGAAAGGCTCAGATATGCCTACTTTAATCAAACCAACACAATTTAGAGTGTTCCTGATAGTTGCTACTGTATAATGAGGGAAAACTTGTTTCATGCAGCCCAAAGAAAATGAATGCAGCTCTCTCTAAAGGCCTCTTGATTTTTGAGAGTGAAATATGTGCAAATAATTTGTCACTGTTTCTTAAGCTGGATACCTGATAAATATTTTAAGTTACCAATTCAAATATTCAAGATAAAATTATTTATTGTATGCCTTGAGGGGCCTCATATTTCCTCATATTAGGCTGTAATAATTACAAATTAGGTATGGGTCTGAATAGATCAATATTTTCAAAGTTTGAATTCACTGTAATGAAAATGAGATGAAAACAGAAATCAAGATAACCACAATAAGAAATCAAAGAGTTAAACAGCTAAAACCTTTTTCTCATACAACCAGAAGCAGAAAAAAGAAAGAAAGGAAAAATAAGCCAACAAGTTAGCTATACTACAATAAATTATTTTAATACAAGGCCTTCAGATTTTTAACATATGCCAGTAGATTAAATATGCCTGGGAACAGTTCTGAGCACTGAGGCCAACTGGCACAAAATGACATGTGTCTATGCTAATAAACTCTCTTAATCTCCAGAACAAGGAGACAACATGCAAACTGCTTGTTAAGGATAGTTCCTGGGATGTTGTGGCTTCTAAACCCTGCCTGGGGATTGTTTGGAAAATTGCTAGCTGGCACAAATAGGAAATATTTAATATTGATGACTGAGGTCCAATACCAAGGAATATTCACTAGCATGATTCATTTCCTGGTAGCATAGGAGCGGACTACTGTTGAGAAGCGTTGAAAGATAATGATGGAAAACAAGTTGTCATCAGGCTTACGTTTGCTAATCTAGGGTCTTCATCTAGACTGGAAACAGTTTTGGGTCCATAAACTGAAGAGGGTTGAAAATGACAAGGATGGAACAGGTTCTTCTGAACGTGTGGAGAGAGGGCAGCATTGCACTCAGCCAGTGGTGAAACGAGCATGCTTTGGGAAACATATCTATGAGCTGTTCTCAGGTTGTTTATAACTTGCTCATAGGCTGAAAACATTGACTATTTTGGTAGAATTGTATTTTTGGCTAAATGAACTAAATTAAAAATCTTTAATTAGTGTCTTGAGTTTAAATTGACTGTGTAGTTAAGTACTTTTTTTAACAATGAAGCACAATGATTTCCAGAAATAAGTGGTTACAGGAACTATCTATGTGGGGTGGCATATTTTAAAATTCACGAATGGACAAAACTCTTATGATACTCTAGGATCCAGGTTATTGTAGCTATATCTTCTTGATGACAAGCTGAGCTACTGAAATAATCAATGTTTCTTGTGATCTCTGTGTGAGAGTGATTTATATTCCCTTTGAAATAAAAGCTGAGAACAGGACAAGAAAAGCTGTCACTTTGCACTCTTTATTGCCCTCTTTGCCCTATCTCACATATCAAAGAAGATATTTCACCACAAGATCACATTCTTGTCATAGGTGAGACTGGTAAAGAGTCATAAGGGCTGTGTAAGGAAGCTAGAATGACTTTAATGCCTACAGAGAGACAGGAAGGAAGGAAAGTGAAAGAGAGAAACCAATGTGGGACTGCGGCACAGGCACACACTATTAGGACTAATGGGAAATGGATTGCTCCCACCAAAGAGCTCTGGGAGCAACTAAAAAATTCTCTTTTGGGCATATCCCATTCCAGCAAAATGAGTATGGAATATTAGAATGCAGGTTTTAAAACATACTTGCTTAGCTTTTTCAAAGCAGAGCAACGGATTTAATCATGAAATATTTCCTCCTAGAGCTGATAGGAATCATACAGCAACATCCTCAACTCTGCTTCAAAATATCCCATTACTCATTTAGGTGTCTTAGTATTTTATAAATATCAGTGTTGTCAACATTAAGAAAGTCAATATTCAGAATGAAGTCTGGAGATCATGCGTTTCTTCTTTAGTCTTTGAAAATAATAATAAAAAAAACGTGACTAGTGGATATTGTTTGTGAGTGCCAGCAATTGGCAAACAGAGGCTGTTACAAGGGGAACTTTCTGATGCAGGTTGGTTTCTAAGGGGGGGTATCCAAGGCCCCTCTATCCCTGAGCAGGGGCCTTACAGGTTGCAGTGAAACCTTGGCTAGAGCTTTGAGGTAGATCTTCCTGCATCTTTTCCTTAAAATAGGCTTTTTAAGAATAAAAAGGAGCTTTTATTCTCTAAAGAGATATTTAATTATCATAAGAACAAAAMCAATAAAGACTACTCAGTTCTACTGGGTAAAACACAACGGACTGGAAGAAGTTTGCAAGCAACATCCTGGCCGCTGTGTTATCGCAGAATAGACAGTTCCCACTAATTTTATACTCAGACAAGCAACTTTTAGTATCCTTCTGGGCTGCAGAAATCCAGATGTTTGTCTACCTTAATGTTTGGCTAATGTTAAATGATTTCCAGGATGTCTGGAAAACTGCAGCTACTTCATTCCCAAGAAAGCAGCAGTGTTTGAGAAGTAGTTCTGGTGTGCAGTGCTTAGGATTGCAAAACATGTGCGGCATGTTCCACACAATCCCCAGTAGATCCCTACTAAAAATGCTTTTTTTTTTTCCTCTTACATTACATATCAGACCTGACTGTCCACTTCCTACTCTGAGAAGTCTCTTAAATTTCTGTCTGTGTTACAGCCTTTCCCCCACTGTGTCTGGCTCCATCTCCCTGTCCCAAACCGTGCTCCAGAAGTTTCTCTCTCTCTTTCCTTGCCCTCTCCCTGGCTTTGTTAGTCACTTCCAATGGAAGAGCAACCTGCCCCTGCTCCCTGTCAGGACAAGGCAAACAGGCAGTCTTTTTACCCCTGCTGCACAGCTGCAGGCTTTTTGAAGGAGCATCACACATAGTACATGGTGAACAAACAAAATCAATATATAATTCATCTTAGGGGTAATTCACTCCAAAGATTGAGTGCTATCCTCAGCTTTAGCTCAGTCAGTGTTCTCTTTTGTGTTTGTATAGCTGCTTACTTACAGATTTAATTATGTGAAATATAATTTTCAGAGTGTAAGAAATTATGTACAGGGACTGCTTCACGAGTCTTCAGAGGGCATCTTCATTAACCATTTGATTGGTTAATGGAGTGAATTGGTAAACCAATTGATTGACATACTATGTAAGTACTGGCTAATTTAGTAATTAGAGAGTTTTATTTATTGTCTGATTGGGCTTTACTGAACAACATCCCTAGACAGGATATGAGTGTGTTTAGAGCTGCACAATGACATAAATTCTTTCAGAAATGAGATGACTGACTGAAAACTACTAATAACATATTATACTAATAAGTAGTATTTAGGAGTGATTTGTGCCTAAAAGTACTCAAAAAAATGGCTACATAGGGATAGTCTTATCCTGACATCAAGGACTCATTTGATCAAACCAAAAACCTGGGATCACAGTCTGACCTGTGGATTGGATTCCAGATATGTAAGTGCTTGAGTCAGCATCCTGCCACTTTAAACAGGATTAAAAAAATTGTGGAGTGGAATTAAGTTCAGGTCATTTTAAGCCCAGCCTTTTTTTATTTCCGTAAAGCTTTCTCAAAACCTAGAAACTGTTTTATTAATCATTGTATTGTTATGCAAGATTTTATCTTGATGTTGGTCTAGTGTTAAATGATTTTCAGAGAATCTGGCAAACTGCAATTATTTCATTTCCAAGGCAAGAGTAATATTAAAAAAAAGTCACTGTCTCCAGTTTTGCATTGGCCCACGCAAAAGGAAGGATATTCAAGAATTATCAAGGTGCTGCTCCTGTGGCTTGGAAGCTAGTTAGTTTCTTTAAAATATTTTCTTGTGATGAACATCAGTTAGATTATCCTTGGCTTGAAACAGGGCAGTGAGKAAGTGCCAGAACTTCAAGGGTTTCCATCTAATTTGTAGGAAAGAGCTCCTGAAGCCCCCTACTCACTGTGACAGTGAGGGAACTGTGAGGACATTCTGTGAAATTCAGAAGAGTAGTAAGAAGTAAGTTTTCATTGTTTTTGCAAAGAACACCATTGAAGCAGGTACAAAAGGTCATGTGTTTAGGTGTAACATTGGAAAAATATGAGGAAATACAACACACAGGCTGAGTGTCAAACATTTTGAAAAATATTCAGTGTGTCACCTTCGTTTTTAATAATTTTGCTAATTTGAACACTGAAGTGGATATATTTATTTTCTGGTCAATATAATGCAGTTCAGTTCAATGCAGTCAAAAAAGCAGTACCCACACAAGGCTAATTTACAGGAGAACATAGTGTGTAGAAGACATTTTGTATCATGAATATAATTTACTTGTGAATATGTACCACCACGGTACAGCCTCTGAATTGGCAGTCAAAATGGTTATGAATAAAAGAAAACAAAACTCYAGAAGCAAAAATCTTCTTTTCATACTATTTTTAATATTACTGCCAAGCTGTATCAAGTTTTTATTCTTTTTTTTATTAATATAGTCATTCTGTTACCCTGTATTACTGTTGCAGTAATAGAGTAACACTTACAGAAAATAAGGACTCCATTATGCCGGGCAGTGTAAAAGCACTGAACAAAAAGATGGTCCCTTAGGCAAATAGTTTACAATCTAGGCAAAAGTTTAAGGCAAGAGAAGTATTCCTCAATATATGTGTACATCCCTGAAGAAATGATGAGATTATAATGATCAACAGTCACATCAATAGACAATGGCAAGAACAGATTGTCAGCCAACCTGCTGTCAAATTTTCCATGGGAATCATAGGAAATAATTGCAAAGCTGGAACTGAAGAGGATTTAAATTAGGTATTTTTGCAGAAGAATCATCCCAAACCTGAGAAGCAGTACAGATGCTCAGAGACGCTTTTTGAAAAACAAACCAATGGGTAAAGACGGCTGGACTCATGATCCTGTTGGAGATGTAAGTTGTTCTTTTACTAGTGAATAGGAAATCTTTGGTAGGCTAGAAGGCTTTGAATGTGACGAAAAGAAATGGGAAAAAAGAGGTATAGTCAAAACATGGCAGGAAATAAAAAATTAAAGCCCTAAAGAATCTTTCAAGAGATTAAACAATACCTTTGCATAGGGAAAAAAAAATATTATTTTCAAAGAAGGGTATACCCAAATAAATATCTGTAATGTAGAAAAGAAAAGAAAAAAAATCCATTACCATTAGCCCATTAGATGACATCTAATAATTAAAAATTTATTAAGAAGATCTATTAAGAATTTCTTAGGACAGAACACTTTTCAGAGGTTTTTTTCATGCTGACCTTCATTTTGAAATGTTCCTGCTTTCCAGGAGAGAATACTATTGAAATAAGTTACAGTATTTCATTAATAACTATCATATATTCTATGTTTAAAAAAAAAAAAAAAATTATATAGAATGAATAAGCATTCCAACTGGAAAAACCCTCAATTATAGAAAGGTTGATCGGACTATATATAAAAAAACCTTTGTCTTTACCTATGGCTAAATAATTTGACGAGATATTGATGAGATGTTTTTAATGGACACTACTATAATTACTGTACATTATGTAAAACAAACCCATTTACTTAAGATAATGACAGCATGATAAGACTCTCTGATGCTGAAATAATGGAAGTCAATTGGTATAATATATATTTTAATTAAGTTGAGGTTAAAAGCTTGGGAGGGAGGTGTCTTTGAATAACTGACAATATTAGAGACTTAAGAGGCCAAAACAACCTTCCTACGTATACTGAGAAAGAAATTTCCACCGTCATTTAGTCTAATAACTTGAAAAGATCAAAGGCCTCTTCTTCTTCTGTTTTCCATTCCACCTATTTATCTCATTAAATGTCATTAGATTAATCAACAGCTTTTTTAGAGTACTAGTTCTTGTGTTCAGGAAAAAAAAAAAAAAAAAAGAGATAATACAGACAGGGAGAAAAGCAAATGAGTACTTTCAAAGAGTAAAGTCAGTCACCTCTGTTTAAAAAATAGGAACAAATTCAGCAATAATAAGCTATTCCCAGCACAATACCATGACTGAAGATTGCTGACAGATTAAAAAGAAAAGAAATCAAAAAAAGGTCATAGAATTGCTCGCTTTCTGCTCCATTTTTGTTACCTAGTAGACTTCTGTCAATAGGGGCTTCTGACAAGGCTGGCAGCCTGAGCTACAGCGGATGAAATCTTTCTTGCTCCAAATCTTCCATTACACGAAGGGATGGCCATTTTGAGTGTTTTTGTGTAAAGGAGTTTTCAGAGGAGAAAATAAAAAGTTTAAAAAATAATAATAATAATAAAAACTAATTTGGCAAACTGCATTTTTATTTGAAAACTAATTATCAGGTTAAGCTGACTGCACATATTGGTCCAATGATAAATATAATCCAGCCTCCAATGAAATTGACACATCCCCCTCATACAAGAAGGGAAAACCCCATCCATTTATTCAGAAAAATAAGTCTACATTTAAAGTTGTCATATTTCACAAGAATGTTTGGCTTGCATGCGTTACGGAGGTCTTTTACTTTCCTCTGAAAGAGCTTATCATGGCAGTGGCTGGAAACAGACATACAGGAGAGTAAGGTGTAGTGTGTCAAACTTTGTATGTCTGTTCTGCTGCCATTACACAGAGCAAGGCAATGTGCACATAACGCAATATTCAAAACCCCTCAAACACAATTTTCTAGAACTGCAGTTCAGATTTACAACCATACATTTGCCATTTTAAGATGCACCTCTTTCCTCTGGGAGAGTTCTGTGAAAGACATTTCCATGTATGATTCTGATGAGGTTTAGGATGCCATCTTCTGTTTTACTCTGTATGAGCTTCCTGAACTCAGATTTTCAGAGGAGACACAGTAACATACTCTGAACTCTACTCAGGGCAATTATTGTAAGGAGTCAGACTGTTGAAGAGAGAAAGAGAAAATCCACTTAAGTCTCTTCCATTTTCACAAGAACTGGAGATTGTGCAAGTGTGGTGTGCTTTAAGAATTCTCTCCGTAATACAACCTAATATTTGTAAAACTATCCTGGGGATTACCTCCTTAGTGACTATTAATTTTTTAAAACATATTTAATTATTGCAATATTTACTTTTTTTTTTTTTTTATCTGTCCAACATTTGTAAACAGAAGAAATAAAAAAGGCTTCAGCTTCTGTGAAATGTCACTTAATGCAAAACAATGTAGATAAAGCAAATGAAAGTCAGTTCTGTGGAGACTTTCTGACAAGCTACCTATGTACTTCAAAGGGTTCTGGAGAAATTAATGACCTTCATGTAATCCAAGACACAATTAGAAACTCACTGAAGTGGAACCCCTGAATTCTCCTGAATCTGCTTAATAAGGGAATGTTTCTAGATATTAAAAACATTTCTAAAGCTTTCCTCTGCTTTTGACTAAAACGTATATAAATTGCTTTTTCTTGATTGTGATATTTAACTAAATAAAACCTACTGCATTCCTATCTTGTAGAAGAAATGATCTATAGAGAAAATCGGTAAATTTATAATCTTACAAATTTTATAAGACTGAAAAACAGTACTAACACTTTTTTCCCTCTCTATTTTTATGTGTTTTCTTTCTGTGGGTGAACAAACTAGAAGGAGGGTAAGAATATCCACAGACTATAGTTTTATGCATATTATCCCTCATTCCTTCTATGTGTTAGTCACAATCTAGGCATTAATCAAAACGATAGAAAACAGTGCAAATGAGATGGCATAATAACATAGCCTCAAATTAACACATTTTCTTTAACATTCGCCCGCACAGAAAACCTTTCCAACTGTCAGATGATCCATTAGGTTGTTTAATGAGTTCTAGGGTACCTCCAAGCTGCATCTATTACTAGACTATAGTACTATAAGCATATTAAAAGACAATGCACTTGCTGATTCACGTCGGTAGTTCCTTGGCTGATTACAGTTGGTTAGCAGACCCCTGCGGTGACAACATTTTCGTTCAGGACCCTGGGTGACACTCAGGTTAATCCCCACTGCCATGACACAGGGCTGGTAGGGTGAGTCATTGACAGCTCTGGGGACTTCCAAGGGGACAATCAGCAGTTCCCTCATGACTCAGCAGATATACTCTTTACTCTCTACTTACTTCAGAGCAAAGCACTAACGATCACAGTGTATGCTGGCAAAAAAGGAAAGTGGGCCTGTGAAAGTCGAGGGAGGAATTCAAGAATCCAGGAAGGAGATGAAAAAGACAGAGATGCCAAGTTGGACAGGACAGAGGAAAACCTTGGAGTGCACAGCTGGTGAAGTCTGGCCAGCTCCCTCTCTGACTGGATGACTCAGCCAGGAATCTCAGCTGTTTGGAAGAGATAGTAGGGCCTCCAGGCTCTTGGGACTGTGATACTGGTTCACAGGCTGAAGGATTAGGAATACTGGATTGTTTGAAAAGACTGATTTTCTTAAATCAATGCCAAAGAGATTGTTTCTACTCAAGCACTCAGGAACTATGACTTTTGATCCTGCATCCCCAAATTAGAGGAACTTGCATATCTTTACTGTAAATTTTTAATTAAAATATCTGTCTAGAAATCTATCTGAATCTTTTTAAGTATCAAATTTGAATATGCTTCCTTTTGCATCAGGGATGGGTGTGACTTTAGGCTATGATCCTTTTAAAATAATCTGTTGAACATTTGCTTGTTTTGAGGGGCAGAGATTATGTGGTCTTTAAACTCATTATGTGATTTGAGCATAAAATACCAAACCTTTGAACTAGGACACTCATAAAACCACAATGCAATACATAGAAGAGTAAAACTTTAAAAGGTAAAAATTAAGAAGTACAGATGTACAAAACAAAATGAGTTCTATAGCAAAGTTTATACTGCACCAAGCAAGCACTAACTTATTACCCAAGGCAATAGAAAGCTGATTGATGATATCATGATGACAAATGAATTCTCATTTTGAATTCTGCCTGCTAAGTAATTAGTAATGTCATCAATATCATTACTAGCTCTTCATTTAACTTCATCAGCAAGCTGTTCCTGTTGCTCATTTTTCAGCTTTTCCTTTCTGTGCTTCAGTCAGAGGATGGATCTACATTGGAGACTATTTCTAGCAACTACCCAAGGGAGTAACAAAAAAATTAGTTGTCAGGCACAAGCGGTCAATTGAAAGCTGAATTACATTTTTATAGCAACTGCATCATGTTATTTTAAACTGGTCACTAACCTAAGAATTAATTTCTAGGACATCTTTTTTTCTGAATTATATTTAGAAACTGATATAATATGAAAGGGAAATAAAATTAATGACAAATACTTAGTGATTATAACTGAGGAAGTGACTGTGGAACAAAAGCTTATTAAAAATATCTTCTCATCTTATTTTCTCATGCTTCTGTGATAGAAAGCAGCATCGCCAGGGAAGGTGAACAAAATATTACCAACGCATATTTTCCCCAAGCTTCCAGTGACACTTTCCATTAAAAAAAACCCAACAAAACTTATCTTTCAAAAAAAAAAAAAAAGAAAAAAAAAAGGGAATTAATCCTAATGAATGCTGAATGAAATATTTAAAACACTCACAACTGCATCTTTGAGGCCGAGCTATAATCTGAGCATCGTTGTTAATACATTAGAAAAGGTCATAGGATTGCCAGTATTTGTCCTTTCTCATTTTCTCTGCAACCAGCTCTGTATTTTAACAGAATGTGATTAAGTTATAGACACTCTTCAGTTTTTTTTTTTTTTTTAAGTAACTTAGCTATTGTATTTATTTCATGGCATTAGGACTTTTCAGAGTTTATTTTAGTTTCACAAGCAGACTTGTCTACCTTTTTATCCATTTACTGTTGCATATTAGGAGCTCTGAAAAAAAAACTTGCCAGGGATGCTTAATTTTTAAAAATATATTTTAGTACATGTACTAGTTTTTGCTCAACATAACTGGATTTAAGTCTCTTAGTTTAAATAAGTATATATCTACACAGTTCATTTACAGATTTTGCTATTCCGAAAGATTTGTAGCAAACGAGTGAGCAAGGATGAGTAAGGATGAAGGAAACAGGTTTCTACTTAATGCTGGAGTCCATTTGAACAAAAAGTCAGATGACTTTAAACAAATGTAATTTTATTCCAAAATATGCAAAATAGAAAAGATGTTTCAGTCAAGGTAGTCTTCAACACTGGAATCCTTTCTCTGGTCTTTTGTGCTTCAGCTTTTAATCACATTTTGTGTTGCTTAACAGAAAAGAAAGAAGAAAAGCTGTTCAATTTTGTCCAAAGATGATCTATAACTAATTCCCCATTTCCAAGTTACTTTGTTTTGGACTGTCTGGTTCACCTGATCTTTCGGTACGATAGAAAAATATTCCAGTTTTGATGATAAATCATTGATCTACTTGTCCAAAGCAAAATTTCCTAAAATTGTCTTCCTAACAAATTCTCAGAGTAAAACAGTGGCAAAATGGAGTTGGGATTCATGACAGATGATCAGTAAACCATAAGTCCATCTGAAGTTTTGAACTAAAACCTGTCACAGTAACTTTATCACCAGAGAGGAACTGGAATATGGTGACATTGAGTCAGTTGCCTGAACAGAAACTTCTGTGCCATGCCCACACCCCTGCCCATCTTCCCATGGCTCTCCCCATGGAGACCTGCTTCCTACCTTCCAGACCTCTATGACTGTCCTGAACACCCTCAGGCACCAGATACCTACATTTAGGCAACTGAATTGAGCCCTCAATGTTTTCCCACATTATCAGCTGTTGAGATTAACTAAAAAAAAAAAGAAAAAAGGGGGGGGGGGGGTGGGTGGAGAAAAAAAATCCATTAGGTCTATGGCAACGTGTTTATCTCCCCTAACTGGCTTAACTGCCCTTTTAATGCCTCTTAATCCATCAGTACCTTGAACTCTTTTGCAGACTTTTAGCATCTGATATACTGAGGCAGGGAAAAAGAGAAAAAGAAAAAAGCTTCTCCTTTTTTTTGCTCCTATAGCTATTGGATCATTGCAATCCACTGTATTTCCTTTAATATTCATAATTGTATTTTCTAAATGCTCTTAGTTGCTATCTTCAGTAGGATCAGATCTGTTACTTCTGCCAAACATTTTTTGGATTGAAATACCTCATTGAAATTTACCATTTGGTCTCACTAGCTTATTCCTTGCCTGTTGGTAAGAATACAGGATATTCTGATATATAGGGTTTTGTTTTGTTTTGTTTTTTTAATAGGATCCATTTTCCTTTTTTTGGACACTTTAACTTGATATGCACTTTAAAAAGCAAATAAAACAACCATCTGAATTTAAATCCCAGTCAGAGGAAAGTGAAGTGAGATGATTATGCTCATAGTTAATATATTGATTTTGTTTAGTTATCATAAGCAACAAAAATGCTTTATTGCCAGACAACTATATATGATTTWGTGTTTGGTTTGTCTTAAAGAATTTTTTCTATCAATTTACAAGTTCAGTAACCTGAGAAATGAACTAAGGAACAGTAAGTTTTAATGCAGTTATGGAAATATGCCACAATAATAGCATTTTTTTAAAGCCTCATTGTGCCCTATAACTCACCAGCTTGTTAAAGGAATGATACCAACAGAAAACATTAATGAAACCTAAATTCAAATTAAATTTCAGTCTGTTTTACTGTAGTTAGTGAATAACATGACAAACTGACCTAAACTAATATTTTAAGACTCATTAAAAATAATTTTCAATAGCAGCATTAGCCTTCACTGTTGCTTAAAGATTTTATGTAACGCACTGAAACCTAGGAGTCATGGAGCATCTTATTGCAAAGTGATAGTGATTTTTAAGGATTCATTCAGACCATTGTATTCTTGTGATAATGTTTCCTCCTTGATATGAAGTTTCTTTTCTTTGTTCCAAGTTTCTCTATTCATTATGAAGTGATTCATATTTGGAGTCTGTTTTTTGTTTTGGATGACCCTTTCAGCAGTCCTGAGTTACATAATTTTCAAGGAATGAACTCTCTTTTCCCTAAGTTTTTTGAATATGAGGAATGTACCTTATAGGGGGTGATTGAATCCAGCTGTTACTGCTTGTCAGTTCTCCATTGACTTATTTCCTCAGGGAATGCTTTCAGCTGCTGCTTCAATTCATGCATAGATAGATATGTAACAGAAGTTATAAATGCTTGTCAAAGTTATTATCTTTTTGTGTTCTAGTACAGAAAGTCTTCAGAACACATGAGATTTTATCTTTGATTTTTTTTCTATTATTCAGTCCATTTTTCAAGCTGCTATTAGGTTTTAGAAATGCACAAGAGTAATGGGAAGAGCTTTTTCAGAAAAATATATATCCTTTTTTYTTTGCTTTTTTTGATATAACACCCTTTTACATGAGTTTTTAGCCCAGAACTTTTCTTTGAGCTCATTTTCCACTGCACAAGTCCAGTCCTCATCACGCTTCTTGTATCAAATGTTTTCTGTCACCTGATAGCTCTGATTTTTCCAGTTCCAGGGGACTTGATATGACCAGCCTGGAGATCGAAGGGTAGTACTCCGTTCTTCAGACCAGGGAAAACATTAGGAAAAAAAAAATCTTTTTCTTCTCTTACATGTATAGCATGGAAGTTTAAAAATATTTGAACGTGATTTGCTTTTGCATATTGTTTTCCTCACACACAGAATTTGTTTTTACATTTAAAATAGTCTTTTATCTTCCATTTACATAGCTAATGTCATAATCAAATATATGATCACATTTGTTTATGACATCAGCTATTATATCTTTGTTATACTACTTGTTTACCTATTTATAGTGGAATCTAGAGATGTAACAAGACCAAAGATCACCTGGTCCTGGCTTTTAATAGCATATGATAGGAAACCGATGCCATTTAAAAAAATTGTGTTCTAAACAGATAAGATACTACGTGGCACAGAAAGGTAAAAGGAGAAAAGCTGCAAAGTGAGTGGTATAGTGGGAATTAAACTTAGATCTGTGTCCTTCACTGTTGTCTTTCAACTGTGGTTGCCATCAGCATGGTAAAGCAATGGTAAATGTGTAAATTATCCTTTAGAATAAGTAAGAAAGCAGGTGTTTATCCAAAGATACACTTAACGTATTTGTGAAAATATTTTGGAGATTCCAGATGAAGAATTGAAAATGCCATCTCTCTCACTGATTGTAAATCTTATGAGGAGGAAACAACATCTGAATGAGAGATCTAGAAAAATATACTCCAAACCACAGTATGAGTTCATGATAAAATAAAACAGATATTAAGTGTGTACAGTAATTATTTCTAAACACAAAGCATAAGAATGGAAAAAAAATCTGTAGCAATGTCATGGTTTAACCCTAGCCAGCAACTAAACACCACACAGCTGCTCTCACTTCCCCCGCCTCCGGTGGGATGGGGGAGAGAATCAGAAGAGTAAAAGTGAGAAAACTCGTGGGTTGAGATAAGAACAGTTTAATAATTGAAATAAAATAAAAATAGTAGTAGTAATAATAATAATAATAATAATAACAAAATAATATACAAAGCAAGTGATGCACAATGCAATTGCTCACCACCTGCCGACCGATGCCCAGCCAGTCCCCGAGCAGCAGTCACTGCCCCCTGGCCAACTCCCCCCAGCTTATATACTGAGCATGACATCATATGGTATGGAATACCCCTTTGGCCAGTTTGGGCCAGCTGTCCTGGCTATGCTCCCTCCCAGCTTCTTGTACACCTGGAAGAGCATGGGAAGTTGAAAAGTTCTTGGCTTAGTGTAAACACTACTTAGCAACAACGAAAACATCAGCGTGTTAGCAACATTATTCTCATACTAAATCCAAAACACAGCACTATACCAGCTACTAGGAAGAAAATTAACTCTATGCCAGATGAAACCAGGACAAGTAATTTGCAAACATTAAATCCGTCCTTTCTAGAAATTCATAACAATTTTAGTGAAACCACTAGCTTTCATGAAAGCAGCAGCTGGCTGGGCTGTTGGTATGCAAAATTTCATACCAGGAGTTAACTGAGCCTTTTTTACTGGTGACTACTGAAAGACATGAGAAGATAGAAACAGTCATATTATGAAAGTAAATTCTGCATGTGAGTGTGAAAGCTAATAGGTAAAAACAAGACATGTTTAACTATTTTAAAACTTTCTTGTTATACATTTAAGAGAATAAAGGAGATTGACACTACAGGCTCCATGGCTGTTTCCAGTCCCACTGCAAATCACTAGCGGACAAACTCAATGGTTTGGAACCTGGGAAAGTCTGATAAAGACTCAGCTTAGTCACACATCTTCGTTGAGATGGATTGACAAGTAACAAAGCAAATTTTATGGCAAATAAGCTTAAGTCAGATACAATCTCCTCCTTGTTTTTAGCACAATTGGTATCCTCTAATTCCAGTCTTGTTTAAAGTGTCTGCTTATGCTGAGGTTAACTATTATTTTAAAGGTCAAGAGAGAGCTTTACAGTGTTTTTTTCCTCTTGACATGAGTACTAATGCTAGCTTAATTAAAATCCACTGCCATAGTTTGAAAGGGATTAGTTTTAAACACCTCCAAAGGGAAATCATATCTTTCTGGAAATTTCCAGTCTGAAATGATCTTGATTAACTGAAAGGCCCAATTTTTCCCTACTGTCTTGAGGCAGGAAGTGTTTATAAAATATAAGGAAATTTACAGAAGGATAAGTTGAAAAAAAAAAAAAAAAAAAAAAAAAAAAAAAAAAAAAAAAAAAAAAAAAAAAGCACTAACAAGTGACAAATTTTCCTTGTAAAAAGAATGCCTTGATTTACAAAATGCTTAATGTATAAACAATATGAAAAACAGAGCTATAAATCCAATGTTTTTATTAAGAACAATGCTTGTATTATTAAAAAGTGATCCTAGAATTTTAAACAGGCAACATTTTTTAAACTGTAGACTCTCTCTCTGATTCAATTCACTTTGTTGCATGTAAGACATCAATCTTGGTATATAAAAAGGTAAGTAATATTTTTTCTGCTTAAGAATCTTCCCCATTTTTCTGGAGTACAGTAAAAACCAGTCTTGGGATTACCTTAGCTTGACCCCATTCCTTTTGAAACTAGTAATGGTAAAACTCCAGTTATCTTCAAAGGGAATTACTGTTAAGCAGTTTCTCAGAGAGCTCTCCATCACTGAGTCTGAATCATTGAAGTTTCTCAATCAAGAACGCCATCAGGGAGGAAACCTAATATCTAACATTTTGAGATATATTCCCACCACACTTTCTATGATGCTATGAATCTTTCACTACAGCCATGGACAACATAGGTAACATAGTTTTGCAGGTGGAAGAAAATTAATGTAAATAGTCCCTATTCCCCACCTGTCTTGGAAGGACTGACAATAATCCATCAACATAGATGATTATACTATGTTCATCTTCTGAATAGAACATAGCAAGTAGTCAAAACACAAGCGAATAAGGAGGACACTAAGTAAAATCATGCAAAGAACTATAGAGTTTGGGAATGTGAAGAGATAAAACTAAAGTGCTGGAGATGTTAAGGTGGAATGTGGGCAAGAGAAGCAATGAGGCTTGGTGCTGGTAAATGTCAAAAGAGATACTTGGGAAAGAAGTTGATGTGAGGCAAGAGATGGGAATGTGGCTATGCAATGGTGAAAACAAATAATGGTAGATATGGGAACAAGTTGGGAAAAGGAAACTCTGAAAAATTCAAGGAAAGTATAGGTTAGGACCGTGTGTGGCAAGTAGGAAAATACAGGGAAAGCTGAGATAAGATGTGGGAATGACAAGGAAATAACATTAAAAAAAAGAAAGATGAGGTTATTGCATGTTTGTTCATGAAAGACATGGTTGTTTATAGGTATGGTTTTAGTGTATATGGGATTGAATTTGAGGTGGGAATTGCTTACATAATAGAGACTTTGAGTAGGCAGACTGTTAACAGCTCAAATTAGATCAACAGCCATTTCCTTCAAGTCCTCCAGAAATATTATTTATGCTTTTACTTTAAAATGAAGTATATTTTTAAACATGTGATGCAAGATACATACATCTGTAATGGTATTGTGTAGTGGAAATTAATTGGAAATTTTAGATTTTTGCCCCGAATTTCTAGGCACCTGGCTATTATTGTTGAAAGAAGACATAAATTAGCTATTTACTTCCCTGTTTTAGAAGGCTCCCTAAATTATGGTATCAAGGTTTGACTGTGGGTCCCCCAGATCATTGACACTAATCTTAGGTAGGATGTCAATGCTTTAAAAAAAAACAAAACAATTTAGGAGTTTACTGTTTATAGCTAGTTATATTAATCAATTTATATCCTAAAATCAAAGGGGAAGCCAGGTTAGAAGAAACAAAGTAGTCAAAACCTTAATTGTGACCTATATCATACTTGTCTCCTTGATCGCTAATCATCACAAACTGAAGGCATGCAGGTGTTTCAGTCTCAAATTTTGTTGATGCTGCTAAAGTTATAATTACCTTTGAGTGATCCTATGAAGGAGATTAATTTATGTTGTGTTCTTCCTTATCTGAAAGAGACAGAAGTGAGTTCTTTGTGAAGGTCTGGTGTCTGTCACTCAAGGTATGTGGACATCATGTTGTAGTTAAGACTTGCAAGAAAATTTCACATTTCTTTACTTGCAAAGGATTATGTTGTGGAAGATGTCACACATCATCATTTTTATTTCCTTTTATAGGAAATACTCATTCATGAAATTACTATTAATATATTACACAAATTACAATAGCACCCAAAAAGGGCTCATACTGATAAGTACTGTACAAACACATAGTTAGTGGCAACAGAGAATTTACAAAATAACCAGCTGTTTATTTACAGGAATAGTGTGGTGGTTACGGTTCAGAAAATATTAATACCTAAGGGATAGGTCAATAATTACAAGTATGTAAGTAGAATTATCAAAAGTGCTACCAGCAGGATCCACAAAAGCACTACAGATTTTTTTTAAGTTCGTAAGTGCAGACAAGAAAACCACAAAAACTGCACATTTTTCTTAGGCATTCTGGTGACTTTTCATGTTCTACATTTTCATCTAAAGGACCATTTATATTCCAGAACAATGCAGGGATACTGGAACTGTCTAGAGCTGTGAATCTCACTTTGTATTCCAGTTCTCATTCTTTAAAATGTGTGTGTATATTCTAGACATTTACTGGGAAACATCATAATACCTCTACATTATTTTGACCAAATTGTTTGGATTATTTGGATTTTCAATAGCATTTTTTCTTTTAAATCACCTAAACTCTTCTGAAAAATTCACTGCTGAGTTACCAAACTCAGCAGTTTAAATGGTCATATTAATAGCATTTTGAATTCTTTAGAATTCACCTAACCCTTTTGAATGGTCAAGAGCACAGCACTAGTCATTCAGCAAAGAATTTGTGACTCACTGTACTGTGTTATATCGAGGCATGTATGGCTGCAGTTGAGAAATGTGTTCCAGATGTCTTTTAAAGACATGTTTTTTAAAGCTATGTCTACATTCTCCAGTTCTTTTTCTATATGTATACACTAAGGAACAGAAGAACAAATGTGAAGTAACTGATAATTTAATATATGGCAAACAGTAGATTATTTTGATCACCAAGTAGGTTAAGAATATTTCAAACCTTTCAGATGAAAACTTTGGAGCCAGGGAAGCATCATTCCTCATAAAGGAAATGGTGTTATTTACATATACAGCTGGAGAGGGAAGGCGAAGGCAGGAGATGTTTACTGGCGGAGCATAAGACCAGGAATATAGTCAGACATCTCAGGATTATGTATATAGCTTCTTTTGGTGGGCAGAAGGAAATTCCCTATGTGAATTCTGCTTCTCTGTGAATTCTGGCTGCCATATTGAGCAGAAATGTTTGACTGCCATGCTCCAAGAGATGGGAGCAATGAATGTATAGTTATGTTAGCAGTTACGTACTAGTCTGCACAGTGAACTGCACTCCCAATATTCTGCGGAAAGCTGAATTCCTTGCTTATATTTCTGCTTCAGCCAAAGCATCAGTAGATTGAAACTTCTGTGGCATTCCAACAACAAAAATTTGAACCTCCATTCAAAGTCCTGTAGTGTACCTGCATGAGCATTTTGCTTGGTAATTTTGTTTTAAGATATTGTATGGAAATACAATCTGTTTCAGTGGCCACTAAAATTTCTTTGTCTTCAACACATTCAAGTGGTAAACCAGTGTAATACCATTATCTTGCAGATGGATAATGTTACCTTGTGGTGGAGTTCCTTTGAGGCTGATCTGCCACATTAACCTCCTTCCCTCTTTCCTGTAGCTGAAGCATAGCAGCAAGATATTTCTCCTTCTTCTGACCCCCATGTGACAGGCATAACTGTTTGACAGATCACAGCTAAGGCATGCAGTTGTGATTGGCATGTGGGATCACAAAGTATGACAAATTATCTGGTTTTGCACTCTAAAAACATACGATACAGAAGTGTTGCTGTGAGAAGGTGCAAACCAAATGCCATGTGTCTGAGTCTCGTGCTCATTGCGTGAGACGTGACGGCTATGTTCATTACATACCAGTACATTTTCTAATATCCTGGGTTCTCTTCAGTCATACAGCAGTCAAATACAAGATTATTGGCAAAGAAAAGGGAATTAAAGTGAGACTATAGTGTCAAGTATCATTTTAAAATTATACATATATAGTATATGTCTACACACACATTTGGGCACACACACATATACATACACACACACACACTCACTCTTCATTTAACTGTGAGGACAACCTTAATTGTAAAGCACAGGAAGAGTAGTCTAAAGCTAACATCCAATAACAATAATACCAAGTGTAAAAAGTGATACCTGAGTTCCAAACATGTATAATGCAAAACTTATTAAGAAAGCCTGAATCTTAAAGATGTGGTTTTCTTCTTACAGATACTTTTTATGCTAACATTTATCTAACTTCTCCTTGAAATGATAGACTGAAATGATTCCAACTTGCAACACTGCCTTTCATTCAACCATATAATATTAACAAAATGCCACAAATTAACTTTTCCCCATATATATATATATATATATATGAGCTAAAATTAGTTTCTAGATTGAAATGTCATACTTCATATGCCAGGTTTTAGTCTTTACAGAGTTTTTAACATGGAATAAAGCTTCTAAAAATAAGGATATATAACGAAAATGCTGACATTTTGATTTCTTTCTCTGGTATTTCATTTTGTTGTTATTTTATGAGCTTGTGGCTTTTTTATGTATATTTCTTTTTATACTTTCATTTCCTTTCCTTTTGGTATATATACTGTAAGTTGACTCTAACCAAGCCACCTGTGCTTGTGTTAAAGCAGTTTCTTTCAGGGGAAAAAGAAGAGCATAATTTGCAACACTTTCTTCTAAAAACAAGGGTGGTGGGAAGGGCTGTTCATATGCCTTGTGTTTTTAAATGAGTCAGCTGAGAATAGCAGAGAAAAGGACCAATAAATTAAGCATGCTGAAATCCCTTAAGATCACCCAGGAAGAATTTTTAAATTAATTCCAAGATGACTAATGATATATTGAGATAATTCCCTTGGTAGACAGAGGCAAGACTGTGACAAAAAAAAAGGACGTTATGTCCTTCTTTATGTTCCTATGGATATCTTCCCAGAATCACGGTTATAGAAAGAAATACAAACAAGTGAAAACAGTGATGCCATAATCATTGGCGTACTTAGTGGCTCTATCTCTGATGGTAATTTAGAGCTTGAACTAATTCTGATCTTCAATTGCCAGTTGTGCAAATTATCATTTAGAGTCCACTCCTCTCACTTTTCCAGAATTCTTCACAGTATCCAAGTCAATGCAAGCATGACTTTCTTAAGGAAAATCTTGTTAGATGTGGATCAATTAAACACCAAGGACTACAAAAAGTTACAACCTAGTTTAAAATGAAGGACAGAGCAGAACGATGAGTACAGCTTTTCCAGCAATTAGTCTTTGCTGAGAGAAACCCCATGAGCCACACTGATGGAACCAAGAAAAGAGCAGTGGATTGCAGTTAGGGAAAAAATGTGTTATTAAACACAGTGCATTCCCCCCTGTTTTGAGATTTCTCTTACTGTGCATATGGTCGTGCCTGTCATGGAAAGGGATTTTCTGCTGAAAAAGTAGCTAAAGCAACCTAAAGCAGAGAAGAAACCCAGAACCAATCCAGCACATTGCAAAGGTTTCTCATAGTAATTCCCAGAGGAAGATGTGATCAGACATAAATATTATTACAATGTGATGGAGACACACTCTCAAGAGGGTGAAACATGCTTCCTTATGTGCTATAATGTAACCTTTTGGTGGCTCTCACATATGGATATGTAAGATAGGGACATTTAGAGAATGTTGTGCCTAGATTTGGTTCTACAGGGACTGAAATGTTGGGTAAGGGTCCCTGTAACTTCAGGACAAGCATTTGTGCTTGTCCAGGCACAGTCTAGTCTAAAGAAAGATGGCCATTTTTGGACTAAATATAATTTAGAAGTTGAAATGAATGGGACTTGAAAGGCACCCTTAGGTGCCCAAGAATGGATTTAAAAGCCTTGAGATAGGCTTCTATTTTAGAAATGTTATAAGTCATTTTGTTCAAAAAAACAGACTGAAGCTGGCTTTTGCTGGTTATTTGTAAGGAAAGCTGTTACAGTGGACTATTCATTATTTAGGAACACCTACAGATAACAGCCTGCATTATCAGTATGCAATCTATATTACACAATCTGCAGGGGTGGTAGAGAAAAGCACACACCTGAAAATCATGAACAAAAGAGCTGCAGAAAACATTATCCTTTCAAGGCATGCTCAGGATTATCTTTAATTGCTTTATACTGCTAAGGGCTAGCCTAAACTAGAGCAGGATTGCTAACACATCTATCTCAGCAAAAGCTCTAAATGTAGATGCAGCTTTTTCTGATAAAAATATGTTTCTTTGGATGTAGTATATACCATCTTCCCACACAAAGTAAACTATATGAGAAAAACACTTTTTTTTTGTTCAGAATTGCTGTGTCTACATTAGGGCCTTTGGTGGTCTAGCAGTATCATTAAAAAATTCCCAAATGTCTATAGCTGACAATGTTGTGCCAGGCAAAGTTTCTAGGGTAGACCCAAAGCATAGTTACCATGGTGACAAAGCAACGTGGAGTTATCATCTTGGTTATTGTACACACTTCGGCTCAGTGTAGTGTTCTGTTTGAGTGTTCCACCGCAATTCAGAAACATGGAGAAGGCTTAAACTGGAACCAGGCAAATGCATTTCCTAGGTGACAGCTCACGTCTTGAGTACAAAAGCATTTTTTTCCCATTAACATATATCAGTTTCACAGAGGAAAAAACCTGCCATGTGAAAATAAATGTCTGGAGTGTCCTAAACATTTTGTTGTTCAAGAGGAACAGCAAGAGAGATCATGTGTTACCTCTAGGATATATGCCAGGCATCAACTGCTAATATCACTATTAAAGTAAATATGCATCTTGAATTGAAATCAGTGTAGATACTCGATGTAAAGCAAATTAAAGGGATGCATCCAGAGTTTTCTATAAATAAATAAACACTGTGATATTGTAAGTGAAACTTGATGCTTGCTGTGTACTGTCCCATGTGCATTTCTACAGCAATTAAGTTTATCTTAATTATCAGTAATGATTGTATTTGTAATGAAAAATATCCAGAAGAATTACGTAAGTATAGGCTTAGAATTGTAAAAACTCTCATAATTTTCCCTGATAAAGTCTCTTTTGCAGATGTGACATATTCCGGAGTCATCATATGCTCCTGATTAACTTCATCTAAAGAAGAGAAACATTTTTACCACTGCCCCAGAACATGCATACATGTTTCTCTGCGTGTGTATACATGTTCAAAGAACATATATGTTCCTTCTAGTGTTTGGTGGTTTTCTACACAGCTGTACAAAGCCAATATCCCATGTCCTTGATTACCTTACATGAAGGAAGAAATACCTAAATGATGAATGGAGTTATCTAAAAGAAATACTGTACCATGTACTAAGTAAAAATGAATTTGTGTAAAAACTGAAGGACCTGACAATGTGCCAAGGTAGTACAGAAAAAAGCTAATATGTAATGACACAGATGGACATGTGTTTGATAAATAAGATTGACACCAACTCAAAGCAGTGCCAGCTTATCCTACATAATTTCATAAATGATCAAGCAGAATGTTATAATCAACAGTGTCAAAGACAGCATTCAGATCAAGCAAAATTAAAATGCTTGAGCAACCAAAACCAGACTGCATTAATAAATCATTATAAACTGTAACTACAGCAGACTCTGTGCTGTAACATGATTGAAAAGCAGACTATTATTTCTCAAAGAGTTTGTTTCCCATTAAATGGTGATATAACTGGGAAGCATTGACCTGCTTTAGGGTCTTGTCCAAAAGTGGCAAATCTTAAACATGTCAGTAACTCCAAACCCCATTTTGAATCAAGAACATTTCTTTAGTAATATGGTAATCCATTCAATTTTTAAATACAGTGGAGCAATTCTACAGCTGAACAAAGTGTTGAGAGTTTGAATAAACACAAGAATAATGTCACAAAAAATACCTGAAAAAATACGCATTACATATGGATGTAACTACATGTAGATAAGGGGATCTATCGTGGCTACAATGTAAACAAGTGAAATCCAAAATTCACTTGGAAAATAGACTGGTGAATTCCAAAGGTGAAATAGATAACTATGTAGGGCTTAGGAATTTCATAGCTGCATGTAAACCCACGTTGTTTGCTTCCACGGTAAAAGCCTATGTAGCCTTCTTGTTCACTCCACCAGGAAGCAAGATTTCTCTTCTATTTGCATGGAGCATGTAACCTTCTCCTAGTTATAGTTGCAAGAAATATTTTAAAATTCTGGATAGTATTACAGTAAGGTTGAGGTACGAACAGAGGGAAAATAAAGACCTCCTTGGGTCTCCTTCAAAGAAGGACACTAGAATTGCTGAGTAATAGATCAATAAATACAGCATAGGCAAATACTGATTCTAAGAAGCATAGAAAATTTTTATAATTCATAATAGTTGTATTAGTATCTATCCAATGTAGTAGGAAAATATCTAGAGAATGACAAAAATACGCAGATGTAGAATACATTCAAGAGAAAAATTCCATGAAATAATAAAAAAAAAGAAAATATACATATTCTGCTAAATTTGGGAATGTATAGCGCAACAAAGAAGTCAAAGCTACTGGAAACATCTAACATGCAACCACAGCTTGTGAATTAAACCTAGAATCTTTGCAAGTTAGGATCATGGAATCAAGGAATCCGGAATCTCAATGAATATTTAAATGCACATTTAAAAAACATTAGCCATTCAAATTCTGGTTTACAATATATAAGAAATCAGTAATGTTAAATCCTCTTTGTGAAATGTCTCACAAAATCTGCATTTTAAATTATAGATCATAATTATGGAGCTTTTTTTCATCCTAAAACCCAGAAAAAAAAGAGCACAACCGTTTCACTTACTATCATGTTTATTTTTAATTTTTATTTTTATTTGCCTAGTCTATATGCTTGGCAGCAGCAGCAATATTTTAAAAAAAATGTTTCTGATGTTGTTCTGGGAAACTGTTTTCAAGGTCATGCAAAGTGTAAATGCAATCCACTCTCCGCATGATTACGCCAGTGAGACAATATCCAGTTCTTCACATTGGCAATTGTGAGGCTTCTCAAGCATGAACTATCAAATTATTATCAATTCAAGTCCATTTGATAAACATTCATTTTTCTAAAGTAAATAGTAGACTAAGATTCTCTCAACTTATTTCAGTGAACGTTTCTTAACTGTTAAAAAATATTGAAAAATAACTAGGAAAGGTCACAGCCCATATACAACCTATTAGCATTTTGCTGTTTATTGAGTTTTTATGCATGGTTTAAAACTGAATAACCACTGCAGAGAGCTGAAATGCATTTATGCCCTTCAGGAAATTTTGTACATAAAAATTAAATTATATTATGAAATGCAGAGACAGTAATACTAATGCTAAAAGGAAAGAAAACTTGATTGTGAGTTCTGATTGTATGTGTCTATGCTTTCCAATTATTCAGTTTTGCAATAGTAATTTTTATTCATGGAATAACAACTGTAGCTGCAATCATATTGTTTCTTGGTTTATTTGTTTTGTCCTTTGTTAAGATTTCAGGGGGACTTTTCAGCAATCAATATGCTTACACAGCATTTGTTAAGGTTAATGGATACTGCACTTCCATGCTATTGCAAGAATAAAGCCCTTAGTTTGCTAACTGGTTGTCCCTAGATCATAGATTATCAAACTATTATGGGTTGATACAGTCAAATCAAGTTATAGAACAAGTATTGCAATAGTAATATTTGGAAAACTAAATTATTAAGTTTTATATATTTGTAATTTATAATATTATATATTATATATATTATATATATTTAATATATAATAATTTATAAATATATAATATATATTTTATATATTAACTATATATAATTAAATTATAAGAAATAGATTTATTTCCTTTTTTTTATTTTATGCTTTTTTTTTAGTATTTGTGAAAGAAGCTCAGTAGCAAACAATGTCTCATGGTTTTCCATTTATTTTTCAAGGTGGACTTTATTTAGGTTAGTTTAACTAGGAGAGATTACCTCTATGGAACGGAAAAATAATCTGGGTCCCATGACCAATTCAATTGATACTTCTGAGATCTGTGCTGGCCATTTTCCACTTCTTTACCACAGCAAGTCTTAGTTTTGAAGTTGAGAATGGGAGGTTTTGTGAACAGCTGTCACTGTGGGCTGTACTGAAACCACTATAAACCTGAGCAGGTTTTTAAAATTAATTTTAATGAGAAAAAAAAAAAAAAGAGGAAAATCTAATAGAACAATTATCTGGGTCCTGTCTGTATGTAGTACTCACAGAATGACTCATTTAAGGTAATAGCAATTTTTCTAAGAAAAAGCAAAGTAGGAGCAGAATACAGAAACTGATTTTTCTTTATAACTTTCTTGGGTTTGGTATAAATTTCATCAGAAGAAGTGGACAACATTATTTTAACTTATCTACTGCTGAGTCTGGAAAAAGTCACAGCTTCGACTTGGATGACATAAGCATAATTTATTTCATGATTTGACATTTGTGAATTCTCTGAACATTGCAAAACATTGCATCTTTTAAAGAGCAAAGTTCAGACCCTGTAAGCTGTTACAAATTAACCTGTAGTGTATTCCAGGCATAATGGCTACTGGTTGCACTTTTTCAACAGAATGAACTTTGAAAATGTCCAGCTAGTCTACAAAAGCTTTTACTCTGAATTTGCAAATTAATTAAGAAAAAAAAAATCAAAACAAAGCTATTTTTATATTGTTTTTCCTCTTAACTCATTGAAACTGTCTTCTGTCTATACCAGCAACACTTCTTTTTAAACAGATCAAATGCACCTTATGCATTATTGAAGAGAACATATTTTTGCCACTTTACAATGCTGTCATTGGGGAATATCAGGATGTGTTGTCTGACCTAAATATCTTATTTCATGATGGCAAAGAGGTTAAATTAAACTCTGTATTCTGTTTTCTCTTTCATCACCTTTCACATCTCTGTCCTTCCATTGTACTCATAGTATTTTATCTTTAATGCCTCATTCCTCGTAGAAAAAAAGTTCTAATAAAAATACAACTCTGTTTACTGGCTACAAGATGGTAAACCATTTGACCATGTCAACCCATATTGGTTTAGTAATCTATGATCTAGGGACAATCAGGTATCAAATTGAGAGGTTTATTCTTGCAACAGTGTGCAAGTGCAATTCCCATTAACCTGATATCCCATTCTTTCAAATAAAATGTCTTTCCATTAGGTCCATTGCTCCTAAAAGCCATAGCTCATGACCTACTTCTGACCTAGAAATAATTATCCAGAAAAGGAAGAGTGGAGGTAGAATAAAGGTAAAAAAAAACCCTAGAACATATAATGAGAAATATCTTTATATGCATAAATAGTTTACAAGAAAATTAGTAATAGATATTGTTCATGGTTTTATAGGCTTCATAGCATTGATAATATTTTCATTTCCCACTTTCTTGTTTCTGTCATCTCTAGGCAGAAGCATAATGTTGTGGATGCAAGTACAGCAACTTTGAAGAACATGATACTATAATTTACCCTGTATGAACATTTTAGATGCAGCAGCCAGTAAAATACCCCAAATCAATCTTCTGCAGCTGCTGCTGCTGCTGGGAGGGGGCGGAATATTTCTCTCTTCACCCCCCCCAAACGCCACAAACAATTTAGTATTTTATATTTATTCAAAGTGTGACATTACTCTTTGGGGTGGAGGAAATTTGTGTAGATACATGATTCCTGCAGTGCCCTACAAAGAGTTATGATTCAAAGTTTGATGGTAAGTCTTTCTGTAGGTTCTTCAAAAACATAATCTCATTCCAGCTTGTACTCTTTGGGGATCCAGATTAAAAACCCTGAATAAACTAGGAAATCATGAAAAAGAGGTAGAACTTTGATACAGTGTTTTCTTCTACATCTCATTTTAAAGATGGGTTGATACAACTATAGTATATAGTTGGACTTTCCAATTATCTTTTTCATTATCTCCATCAGAAAGCATTTTAAAACTAAACTAAGGGTGAAAAAAAGTGTCTACCACAGAGGACATATAATGGAGAAAAAGGTTGTATGTTTATTTGTCATGGTCCAGCAATGAGCTCAATAACCCTTTAAATGTCTATTACCTTTATAATGAGGAGAAATGTTTAATTAACGTCTTTCAAGTATCTTAACATATTTTCCTCTCCCTGCTGGTACTGCCATTATTTTGTTTGAGCCAGGAGCCTTGCAGTGCCTGGTGTCATGTCTGTAATTGATGTATGATGGTCTCACTTTAGTCCATGGATTTATTTTACTTCTTAAGAAGCCCTTCACAAAAAAGACATCTGAGAGTCCTGTAGGACACTGAAGATCAGCAGTCTTAGGGAAAGGGCACAAGTGACTGGCTGACTACTGAGAACTATCTGGCTGGAATGAGCAGGGACAGCCAAGTCCAGCCTCACGTTATCTTGCACACAAGTAATTGAGAAATTGTGACGACAGCTTCTGACACATCCAGCCATATCAGCAGACATAACTGTCCTTTGTTATCCAGGGCATCCCTATCTGAATTTTGTTTTTTTTTTTTTTGCCTGCTTAGATTGCAATCTTCACAGGCTTTCACATTTATTTTGAATAAATCTAGGTGGAACTTTTTTTATTAAAGTGGTTTGGCAGTGTAAAATGTCTTCTGCTAGGAGATAATCCACATGTTAAAAGGAAAGCAGCAAAATTTCCCCAATGTTTTAATATTGAAACATCCTGTTTTGTCATTCTAAGAAAAAAGATTTCATTTTTTCTTTCTAAATGACTTTTGAAATGAAATTCCTATTTATAGTTTGACAAACTACTTTTAAACACTCAGAATGTTTTCATTCTATGACAACAAAACTATCTATGTGAATTGTTTTTCAGGAATGTTATTTTTCAGAGGAAATTTAAAAAACGTGTTATCAGGACAGGAAAAAAAAAAGACAATGGAATTTCCTAAGAAATGAAAACTGAGATTGGTACATGCATCCTTTAAAGCTGAAACCTTTATTTCAGTGATTATTGATTGGCAGATTCAAAAAAGAAAGTGCTGATATTAGCTGGCATTATTTTTGGTATAGTTATATTGCTGGGAGATGAGGATGAAATTTCTTCCCCAGCTATTTAACAGTAGAGAGAACAGTTACTCTGTAGACTGATATAGAGGAATAGTCAATCCGGCAACAGTACTATTCTTTCATGTGATTTAATGTCAATGTTAAAAATGTAATGGTTTTTTGTAAGCATGACATTTATGAGGAAAAAAGTAATATATAATCAACTCAATTTGGCATATCTGTAATTTATAAAAAGAATAACAATTAGGGTCTGACATTTAAAAGATTTCCATATGTCAGTTACAGGATTTTCAAAATTATTCTTTTTTGTTTGTTTTAGAAACAAATTTGAATTAAGAAATAATCAGTAAGATAGAGAACATAATTCCTGAACGTTCCATGCTCTCAGAATATTCACTATGCTTATTTGCCTGCCTGCAAGCACTTACTGTTAACGTGTATAGGCCTTGTGCATGGCCATGATGAAAACTAATTATCTGAAAGTACCATGACTTGTAATGAAGTGACTATGGGCTGGCAGCAGAAGGGATTTCCTCACTAAACTAGGGTTAGAAGTTGGTGCTTTTATTGAATGTCAATATCACTGTAAGAAGTGTGAGTGAAATACCTTCTGAGACACAGCCTGACTCCTGCAATTGAACATGATGTGGTAGGTAAGTTCAGAAACATTTCCCTGAATTTCCTTTTCTTACATAGCATCTGTAGTTTGATTGTTCTTCAGTAAGAGTCTGTCGTTCTTCATGCACAGATACAAACCCCTCCCTTGCAAATAAGAAAATAACAGAAAGATTTGTGTCATTTATATAAGCCTGGGAAAGAGGCTGGTGTCCCATCATTATTGTTTATTGCTTTTTGGGATTATTTGTTTATTTGTTTGTTTGTTTGTTTTGCAAATGCATTAAGGGGATTTAGTTTACTCTAAGATAGACATTATCTAGGGGATAATGCCCCCAAATATTTTCTAGGATAAACTGACTGTACTGAGAACAAGGGAAATAAAAACAAGAGTGGAGTGGCATGTGAAATGCCCTAGAATATATTGTGTGGCCTTCTGCTGCTACTTCAGAAGGGTTGAGGTTTCCTGTATGTCATGTATGTTACCTGCCAGTCCTGTGTGGATGTCTTGGACATCTTAGGGAAAATCGTGTGATGCTACATACCTGCTTTTACACAACTCAGCCCTACCCTCAACTTCTATAGACTGTAATAGGAGCATAAACAGCTACCAAACAACTAGATATCTGCTGGTAGATACCTAAAATTAGAGTCCTTAGTGAAATGAATCACATTCTTATATTCATGCCCTCTGTTATTAGTCTCTTCTGAGTCTTGTGGGAGTATAATGACACAGTCTTAATAGGAGAGGACTGTTAAGGAGATGTAAAGGAGGAAGTAATAGCCTTCAAGAGGGGACAAGGCTTCTGAAAGGAAAGCTTTTTAAGAGTCCAAAACCTATGATATTTATTCATTAAATACTGCTTAGTACATATCCACTTGCATTCCATATTTAGTTAGACCAGTTGTGTGATATTCTTTTAATATCATCCAGATCAGGACCAATGGCCAAGGAGCACAAAGGTGACATTAGGTTAGTATAGTGGGGATTTCTGCATCCAAACTTCAATAGAAAAAAATAGAGAAGGGTGAGATGCAGGAAACTGGTCATCGGAATGGGGTGGTTTGAGGAAGAGAAAATAGCATCACTAGAGTGTGGGATGTAACAGAAGCTGCTTGAGACAGATAATACAGAAATCAACTATAATGATCAAATAGCCAGTTGGCTTGAATCAAATCCTCCCCTGGCAGTGATTCAAACCACAGTGTATGTCCATACAACACAGGACTATGTAGAACTCCATACRTAATAACCTCTACAGCACTTTTCTCACTACATCTGGATTGCTTACTCTGAGCTTTCCTTTAATTCAAGGGTAGCTGAATCTGAAGTCAGTTCATTCAAGATATACCACACAAGATTCAGCCTCTACAAGATTCATTCTTCTGCTGAAATGCAGTAGGTTGTTGCTAATCTACTTTGAGTGGTAACAGACAAAACAGTCTTGTCACTGATTAAGAGCCATTCAATATTTTCTAAAAATATATGAAAAATGTTTGCTAGTTCAGAATGGATTGGTTCTGAATCCAGAGATCAATAGTAAATAGGAGATCCATCATCCAACACATTAGCAGACCTCTGCCTGGCTTTTTCGAGAGGTTTATGATTTAAAAATGACTGTGTTGCATTTATTGTGCATTCAGAATAGATTAAATTAGGCCACAAGCCTGTAACATAAAAATCAGATAAACAATATGCCTTATTCCCATCCTTTTAGCAATTATCAGGTGACAGATTTTTTCCTCTGATTAAAGTATCTGCTTGTAAAACATACCTGCTCATAAAACAAAGGGGGTTAGTGTGATGGCAATCTGGTGGTTATTATAAGGATATGTGGAACATTTATTATAATTGAATAAAATTATTTTTAAAGCTAAAAGCAACAGTGTCAATAGGATGTACATATTCTGTCTGTTAATCTTAAAAGGGAGAAGGGCTAATGTTTGAGTTTTAAAGAATGACCACACTCTTTACAAAGACTTAAGCCATTATTTCCATATGTTAGGATATAAAGTTGTTTACATAAAATGTAGGAGAGCAAGACTGATTTTCAGTTACCACAGAAGACCCAAATTCCATGCAATCAAGAAAGATTTTGTGTGCCTCGCTCTAATGGAAGCCACTTACTTGGGTGACAAGATATCATTGTGAGCATATCACTTTAAAGATATTGCTTTGGTTTCTTGGATTTGTTTCTGCTTGATCTTTTGGTTTAGGTTTTTAAGGGGACAGGAGAATCAGGCTCCTGCCTAATAGCTGGCTTAGCTGGTAGCAGATGATCAATAAAGGTGCAAGTGTTTTCCTAGGCTTCCAGATTTAGAGTCCAACAAAAGCTTGGGATGCTGGAACGCAGTAAATGACCAATCTCAGTGCTTAAGGAGAGCCAAATGGAATATAAGCTGTTCCAGGAAACTTCACAACTTGGAGACATGGTGAGGCTTTGCAATCACTTTCCCTGTAGGAACTATGAGACAGCTTTTCAGGTGGATCTGAGGAACAAAATAGGTAGGTCTATACTGTGTATTAGTTTGATGCTCCTCATTCCTACATGGCATCCCGCGAAAAAGGTTTCAAAGAAACCAAATACCAGCTGTGAACAACTCACTCTCTCTCTTGGCAGCACAGAAATTACTAACAAGCCCTAGATTTGTTATCTACACATTACTCTAGTAGTTCTGAGAAAAGATTGCTTTCTATGAAGAGCCAGGATTTTGCAAYTGGAGGTTGTATAACAGATATTTATTATAAAATTATACCAAAGTGTTACCTACCTATTCAAAAGGATTTTTAAAAAATATTAATTAAAAATAGTAACATTGACCCTGAACTACATTTGCATAGAAATACTAAATCAAGACTTAACAGTACATTATCAAAGAACACAAAATTTTAATATCTGTTCAACTGTCTGGAATATGTTATTTGAAATTAAATAGTATTTACCTAATTCTGCAGCAAGTTCTGCACAATTGCACACAGAATATATGCAGAATACTTCTCCCCCATTCACCTCCAAAACATTTCAGTCTGTCAAATTAACCGAAAGAGTTTGAATGAATTTGATTTGGATTTCTGAATCAGTTTCCTGTCAGGATCATTTATTTAAAACAAAAAGCAAGAAAAAAAAAAAAAAAATCTACAAAAAAACCCTGGATTCCTTCATTCCCTCTTTTTAAAGTTGCAATATAAAACTTTAAAATAGAATGAACATAAAGCTTTACAATAAATTATTCAAGCATTCTTTAATATGTAAATACCTATATAAATATCTGATAGGATGGTATAAAGAAGGCAGACCCAGAGTCTTCCCAGTATTATTCAGTAACAGGACAAGGTGCAATAAGCACACAACAAGTTTTGTTTAAACTTAAGAAAATACTTTTTTAGTGTGAAGGTGGTCAAACACAGGAATAGGTTGCCGAGAGATGTTGTGCAGTCTCCATCTGCGGAGATATTCAACACCTAACTAGACACAGCTCTGGGCAACCTGCTCTAATTGAACTTGCTTTGAGCAGACAAGTTGCATTAGGCAATCTCCAGAGGTCCCTGTCAACCTCAGCCATTCTTTGACTCTGTGATGCTTTAGAGGTGAAAAAATGAATAGCTGAAAAACTGAGATATATGTCTGTCAAAGTTCAATCAAACCAATAAAACCTATGCTGAAAACTATTAAAAATTGAAAAAAAGAAGCAGGGTRGGGAAGCAGTAAAACTCCTTTTACATATTTGAGATTTGCAAAATGGAGTGTATGTATACATATGCATACACATATTTTAATTAGATAACACAAAATACTCAGTTCTTCACACTGTCTATTGTGAGGCTTCTCAAGTAAGTTTGGAAGGACCCTCTGTACATCATCTGGTCCAAAACCCTGTGACCTCATCGGGTCCAATGAAGTGCCTCACTTAGCTCATGAATTTACTGTGTCTAGAGATTGTTTTCAGCTCTCCAAAACCCACCTGGATTGTGTCCCATGTTGTCCTTATGGCAGATGTTGAGGTAGTTAAAGTCCCCTACAGGTATGAGGGGCTTCCTCTAGTTGTCTGAAGAAGCTTTTGGTACCCAAGAGTTCCTCTTTCTCATCATAAAGAAACGATATTAGTGTTCAGCTGTGCCAACACGTAGGCAGACATGTGCAAAGACACACACACGCGCGCACAATTTCTAGCTATGTATCACTGTTTAGCTCTATTTAATTAACAAGAATGAACACACACACACACACCCCTTTAGCTTTTTGTTATAAAGCCAGCTCTTCATTCATCTTAGTCCAAAAATCTGTAACTTTTTATTCTGTGTGAAAATTACTGCTAAGCTACGAAATTATGAAACTTGGTGTTTGCCTTGTTACATTAGGTACATGTGACAAATGCTTGATTATTTGCAGGTAAATCCTCCAAACCAAAACAAAATAGAAGAGGAAAGAAAGCAAATGAGGACATTAATTATATTATATAAACTAGATGATTTCCAGGTTGTTGGATTTTGGTGTCCTGCCTGTTGGTTGTTTTAACTTGAAATGCATACAGACTACTAATGTGTTGATCTTTTTTTAGCATGGCATTTTGTGGGCAACCAGTACAGCTTGCTATTTAGGCATTTGTGGCCAAATTCACCCCCTGTAGGAAAACCACTGTTCTTAAATCAATTACAGCAACGTGAATCCAGACAGTTTAGTACAGAGAAAT
>JAYKAV010003241.1:298659-347599 GCA_035582835.1 Phoebastria nigripes
GGGAGAGAGAGAGAAAAAATAAAAATCAAACCTTTCTCACTCAAGGCATTGGGCTGCAAAATAGAGGCCAAATATTAGTAACTCTCATGCCAACTATATTCTGATATGCATCAGTCCATAAGTCCATTAGATATAAAATTATTTTCCATCCATTAGCTACTATAATTCCTTTTGTGTGAAACACACAAATATATTATGATGCACAAATTTTTCTCACAAGGCTAGAAATAAAATTGAGTCCACCACTGCATTCTCCTTTATTTTTCGACCAGTGGTGTACATCTCTCCTGGAGCATATATAATTCCATCCACTGTGTGAGATCTAGATACAGCAGCTCTTAGCAACAAAGCTATTTTAGTATTTTGTAAGTTACAGAGAATTTTAATCATGTGTTCCTAGTTTTCTTATCCTTTCTACTACTCCTCTTCTAGCTGCAACAAAATCAGTAATAGGAACACAGTTGAAAATTAAAAGTCCTTTTAGGAGGAAAGCTTAACTGAGGAGTGGAGAACATGGCTAAACACAATTGAAGAGATGTTATACAAAACATCACAGAAGACCTCTGGAGATAGGAAACACTCAACCTCCACGTGAGGTAGAGTAAATGTAATTAAAATGATTTTTGCCCTGTAGTTTAATTACTTATCATGAACAATTCTAATATTTATCCCCAGAGACTATTCCATTACTTCATAAATCTGGAAACAACAACAACAAATCTGCCTATAATGATAAAACTAAAACCCCAGAATTAAACTAAAGAAATTACCTGCCCCTGTGAAGAACTGTAGTTTGCCGTATGCCCAACCTGAAATTATATCAAATCAATATTATCACAGCTTTTGCTAACACACTACATGTCTCAAAGGAAGAATCAATGTCAGAAGGTCAGAGGAGAGCAAGTTAGTGCTAACCTACTGAGATAACATGTTAAAATTAGCAAGGGCTTAACTCTGCAAGTTGCTGAAGAAGTCATGGGTGACGTTGAGTGTTTCAGGCTGCCCAAGAAGTTGATGAGATTGCCTATATAAGAACCATTTACATGTATGAGGGTTTCAGAAATGTTCTTAAATAAGGAGTCTAGGAGTAGGCCAATGTGGTGGATTAAAGAAAAAAAGGCCAATAATTACTCTGCTCTCAGATAGATAGATGATATGATCAGATAATTTTCTGGTTTTAAATAAATAAATAAATAGTTAGATAGATAAATAAATAAAATAAAGCTTATCTCAAGAAAGGAGAGATCTGCAAAGACCAGAAGAAAAATATAACAAAACGTGTACAAGTCTTTGGCCCTAACTTAGGTCAGGCTTCCAAAGACAGTCTGTTTGCAAAGCAAAAGAAATGGGGAACACCAACACCTGGACACATCTCACTTTGTTCTAGCTCATTATTTCCTGAAGGCCTGTGTACATCCTCTTATGGCACGCATAACACTCAGACAGACACATGAGTTGGCACAGAAACAGCTACTGCTTTATTACCACAGGTAGAGGTGTCACCTACTGCTGCTAGTGTGGAACCTGGCAAAGAAATCTTGGGAATCTCTGTGTCAGATTTATTCATGCAGCAGCTCTTTGTATTCCTTCTCAGACGTCATCTCAGTGTTTGTGTGTACTTTTTTACATGTCGATCTGTTAATGGTTAAGGCAGCAGTTCTAAGAACAAAGAACAGCAAACCTTTTTTCTTTTTCCTTTTTTTTTGTCTTTTCTTTGTTTTTTTCTTCCTTAATAGTATTCTTCTAATAACATTCACTGGTTAACATTAGCACAAAGAGCCTAGGTTCTTTCTGCCTTATCGCATGGCCTGTCAAAACTATAATCAAAGCTATTATGAGTGGAATTTTCTTTAATTTTATGCTCCTGCTGCTATTGCTGCTGCTGCTGCTAATAATAATAGTAATAATAACAATTCCCTTGTTTCATAATTAAATAAAATCTTATATTAATATAAAAATATTTCGGTGAAAGAGGCTACTGTAGGCATAATCATGATATACAAATGATGAAACAATTTTGTGGATGTTGTTCCTATACCTTAAATATATAGTATAAGCAACATAAGTATTTACAGTATAGCAAAAGATGCCAATGGTGTGTATATATCATGTACTCCTGAGGTAAATGGATTTCAAAATGCTTCTGGATAGCATATCCCAGAATTATAAAGTAACAATCCCAACCTCTTCTAAGAATCCCAAACTATCCAGTTAGGCATGTTTATGTGAGTGGCATTTTTCTCTTCATTGCTTCTGGCTGCTTTTAAATCTTGTCTTGATCTTTCATTTTTGACTGTTATGCTTTAATTTTGAAACTAAAATACCCTTCCAAGAAGACTCTCATTTTACAACAGCTGCTTACAAAAGCTGTGTTTTTATCACCTATTTGTAGCACTGACCTCTGTGGGTTCTTCCTTACCCAGCTGAAGAAGTTCAGTGTTCTCCCAAGAGAGCAACCAGGAGTTTATACCTTTTCTTGCATTATTTCTGGCCCTCTTGATGGGCAGTTTGGATTGTGATGATTGGCCAGAGAGGTAAGTTAGAGTACTGATTTCTGGGGCTCAATAAAATATAGCCTCCTGAGGATATTTGATATAGGGCCTGATACTGTATCAAGCTACTGGTAGTTAATCTGTATGAAGCTTATTACATATACATGCATATACACTTAGACTCTATTCATATACCAGATCTTCTTGTTTCTGCTGATGAAACTGCTGATTTACACCAGCTATGAATCTGGTTTGATGGATTTTTTTATTTAAAAGATGTATTGGGTTTATGTGGCAAGGTTTTGGTAGCAGGGGGGCTGCAGGGGTGGCTTCTGTGAGAAGACACCAGAAGCTGCCCCCATGTCAGACAGAGACAGTTCCAGCCAGCTCCAAGACAGTCTCACTGCTGGCCAAAGCTGAGCCCATCAGTGACGTCAGTAGTGCCTCTGTGATAACACATTTAAGAAAGGGTAAAAAACGCTGTGCAATACCAGCTGAGAGAGAGGAGTGAGACTATGTGAGAGAAACAGCCCTGCAGACACCTAGGGCAGTGAAGAAGGAGGGGAGGAGGTGCTCCAGGTGCCAGAGAAGTGATTACCCTGCAGCCTATGGGGAAGACCATGGTGATGCAGGTTGTCCCTCTACAGCCCATGGAGGACCACTCTGGAGCAGAGTAATCCACACTGCAGTCTGCGGAGGTGCAGTCCTGCGACATCCACTGCCACAGCAGGTGGAGATGCGCTGAAAGAAGCTGCAGCTTGTGGAGAGCCYGCACCGGAGCAGGCTCCTGGCAGGAACTGTGGCCCATGTAGAGGAACCCACACAGGAAAAGGTTTTCTGGCAGCAACTGTTACCCTGTGGGGAACCCAAGCTGGAGTTGGAGCAGTCTGCTCCTGAAGGACTGCATGCCATGGAAAGGACCCCTGCTGGAGCAGTTCTTCAAGAAATGTAGCCCGTGGAAAGGACCCACCTTGGAGAAGGTCATGAAGGATAGTATGCTGCGGGAGGGACCCCACGCTGGAGCAGGAAGAGCGTGAGGAGGAAGGAGCAGCAGAGTCGAAGCAGCACGAACTGACCTTAACCCACATTCCCTCCCCATCCCCCTGCTCCACTCAGGGGAGAGAAAGTAGAAGAGTCGGGAGTGAAGTTGAGCCTGGTGAAGAAGAGAGGGGTGGGGAGAAGGTGGTTTTAGATTTGTTTTTATTTCTCATTATCCTATTCTATTTGATTGGCAATAAATTCAATTAATTTCCCCAAGCTGATTCTGTTTTGCCCATGTCGGTAATTGCTGAGTGATCTCCCTGTCCTTATCTTGACCCACAAGCTTTTTGTCATATTTTCTCCCCTGGAGAGAGGGGGGAGGGGGAGTAATAGAGAGGCTTGGTGGGCACCTGGAGGCTAGCCAAGGTTAACCCACCACAAAAGAGTACATAGTTTAATTTTCCACTTGCAATTTATTTATTTATTTACTTCTTTTTAAGGATTCTTGAATGCCAGAATACAGAGGAATGAGAACCATTCCTTACAGCAATAAGAAAAAGCTTTATGATTTTTGGAGGGTTATAAGAGAAATCTCAAGATAAATCAGTCAGTCCATGAAAGTCACTGTGATTCCTTTGTCTTGCAGGAGGTTCCTGACTGCAGAAAGATACCTGAAAACTGAGCTGCTAGTAGCATCAATACATAATGACAGTCTGTTTAGAAAGCACAGATTCCCCAGCACAATATAACTGTATTTGCTCACACTCCTGGCTGTGTCGGTGTGTCTCCCCACACACACGTAAGCAAAACCACCAGTGGGGGTTGTGATGGCTGCATGGAGCTTATGCTGGACTTTGGGGATGGATGGCAACATAGTAGCCAAAGACTGTCTGGAGCAGTGACCCAAATGTCTTGCTGGTATGCAAATATGACTATAAGTCAATCATCTTACTCTATAAATAGTGGACAGCCCAGGGCCTGTTGAGCTCTCCTGCACAGCAGCGGGCTGCACGCCAGGATCTCYGCTTGAGTAGGGACCTGTCTCAGGGTTACTCCTCAAGGTTGACAGATTCCTTGCCGCAACAGATTCTTGGTAAGTGGCTAATAGCATGCTAAACTTTGAAATCTTAGCAAAGTGATATAAAGGATTGATTGCAGTTATATAATCCTTTAGACATAAACCATTGACCAAGTCTGGGACTAGGATTGGATCCAGCTGCACTTAGACTCCTCTCTGAGAAGGAGTTTAGAAAGCAAGGGGGTCCCTTCTGAACCTCATGACTCAACGGGAGGGTCTCCCTGACAGTTTTGTCTGACCCTGTCCTCTGTGCAGTAAAAAGTCAAGTGTACCTTGCCATTGAATCTTGTTAAACCAATGTCGCATTTACCATTGAACTTTGCTAACTGTTTTATATCAATAAAGTATATTTTTGCTTCTCTCTTAGGAGTGAAGTGCACTCTCACTCCATCCACAACACTGGCCAAAGTCTGGATAACCTGAATTCTTCAGGTGCCTCTCAGCTGTATGTTTGTCCAACTCTCTAAATAGCAGGAGAGGACCAAAATGTGGTGAATGTTTTTATGCGGCAAAAAAATGGAAAAGTCTTTCAAAGATTATATTAGATTTTTTAAGGTTAAGAAGATTTAAACTTTGAACAAAAYGAATGCTTAAACAACGTTAAAGCCAAGTATTAAACCTTTTTAGTGAAAAGAAACACCAATTAACAAATCAGGCTGGTTAATACAAGCATGAAGGATAAATGTTAAATACTGGGGAAAGAACCCAGTGGCCATTTTTATATTAGTTTGCTTCAAAATTAAGACCTTATTACCACTGGGATGGGACCTGGTATCTGAGAGAAGACATATATCCCGCAAAAACATAAAGCTTTGCTATCTTGGTATCTTTTCTGTCATGTCATGTCATGTCAGATTAATTTTGTAAAGACATAGAAGGATTTTCAAACATGTATCATGTTGGCATAACTCTTTGTCACTGATTTTGGACAGCCAAAGTTATTATTTAGGTGGATCTAGACTTACCTGAATGCAGTATGCTCTTGAAATTTGCTGTCTGAAAACGCAAGCTCTCTTACTGTTTTTTATTTTTTTCCTGTGGCTTGAATGGAACAAATTATATTGTCAGCTACTGATTTTAATTTTATGTATCATTTTCAGATGAGTAAGATGGTAATGATAGAGTTCAAAAGGGTAATACTCATATCACAGTTAAGACAGGAAATTACAAACTGTTACTCTTTGGGTGCTAATTCTTCACTTACTAGAAAACACTCCGGATAAAAAAGGTCAGGTAGTGGCAGCCACTCCTAAATAGATTCTGACATGTTCTAGCCTTCCTGCTACTACCTTGAAAATATTAAAAGGGAGAGAGCAACAACATGTAGCTCCTGATATCTGCTGGTCCCACAAAGAAGTGCTTGGCAGGAGATCTGAGAGGTATTTAATTAAAAGCAACTTTACACTGACATTCTGTTCTCTGGATTTTGCAACTGCTCTTATGTCTATCAGGCATAAAGAAGTTGTTCTAAGAAGCCTTTCAATGAGGTCATTGCAACAGCTCAGAACTATCAGGGCAGTGGAAAGGCTTTTGTTTTTCTAATTACATGTATTGCCTGCACCAGAGGAGACTTGTGGAAGGCTTAGTCCAAAGCTGGAAAAAATCTTTGAGATGGTAAAGAGGGTTTTAAGATATAATTTGTGTCCCCAGAATGTGCTCTGATCCATATGACACAAGTGGGTGTGACCCTGAACAAATCAGAGTTATACTGACAGAAACATAAATATCTAAAATGTACTAGTCCAGAGATGAATCTTGTGGTTCAGTGAAGAAACACTTCTATTAGCACTCTTTTTGTGACCTGGCTTATGGAGATAGAATGGTATGGAACTGCCTGATAATGCAGAGCATAGATTCAGTTATACAGCGTACATTTAGCTGATATTCCTGATAGCACAGGGTTGTATAACTCTTAATGAGAAGGAAGTTGTAAGAATGTGACAAATGTTTAAGTGCGTTCACAATAGAAACAAAAAAAGAAATCTGTTATGTTGTTATAAACTAAGTACACAACTTCTGGTTCCTCCATACCACTTTGCTGGAATTTTCTATTCACTTTATTTACAGATTCACTGTGATGCTTCCTTGTACTACATCCAGCTTATTCCTAGATGATTACAAGTGTTATTCGGGTCCAGCTGGACTGACTGATGTTGATAACTCTATTCACAGTTCACTACGTTTAAAGTGTTAAATCAAAGCAAGGAGGTGTGTGGCACTTCACAGTAATATTTCCTTCAGCACATGACCTGTGATCTGCTAATGTGCCCAGTCAGAAGAGAATGTAAGGACACCTCCTAATAAACAGAATTTTAACAGATGTGAGACTTGTCATCATGCCTTATAGTTTGATCTTAAGCTATCACTAAAAACAACTTAATGTTCCCAAATGGACCTGTACTGAGCAACTCAAGAGAAATTCAAATTGTATATATACATATGTATATGTATAATAGCCCACAGCTTGCAAAATCACTTTCATTCCAACACACGTTGTGAGTCATCCATTAGTCATCTAATCAAGAGCAAGATGAAAAAAGGGTTACTTGAGGCACCAGAAAATGACAGATTAGGAAATCAAAAGCAAAACAATTATTAAAATCTTCAACAGATTCTGAGGATTTTAGGGTTAGGGGGATTTCTTAATACTGTTTCTGTTCATAGTTTCTCATCAATCAAGAATGCTAATTAAAAAATTAAAATGCAAAGTAAAACTATTTTTTAAAATTATTTTCATCATATGGAAAATCACTTGCATACACACTTACGCATATATATATTTTAGTATAATTCCACAAGAACAGTCAGTCCCTCAAAAGAGCACATGAGCACGCTTTACGTTTCTTAGGCTAAGGCTAACCATTTCTGAGCTATAAATGTAGGATCTTTAGAGTAATAACTGAGTAACAGCACTTAAATCCAGAAACTCACAAGATTAGTTTTAATTTGGATTTGTAATTTGAGACAAAGTGAAAAAATAATGTGATCATCTGGATTATATACTTTGAGTACCATTTTCAAAAGCAAGTGACTTCAGGGACTACTTTTAGTGTCTTTTTCCTTGGGGGTTTTCGTGAAGCTTAGGGTAAGGATCTTATAAAGCTACAGTACGCAAAGCAGAGTTTCAAGGAAGGAACTGTACAGCTATGGTACTTGAAACAAATTTGAGAGGCTTTGTATGTGATTATTCTGTGAGGCATTCTTACAGATATTTTCCAGTTGCTCAAACTAAGGGAACAGCCAGAATCTTTTATGGTCCTTTCATAAGGCACTCTAGTTCTTTTATGTAGCATATCAAGGCCAGTGTGGCCTCTTTGACAGTCAAGCTAGTCGGGGAGATGTTCTTTATTTTCAAGTTTGTTTAAAAATTGATCTTATCATCAACTAACAAATCAATCTTAATAATGTATGTAATTTCCTAAAAAGTTACCATACATAATTCCGAAATCTGTCATAAGTATTACAGTACACCTGAAAAAAGGTAGAAAAAAACACCCTTCTGTACCTAGAGATGTGAAAAAGTATCTTTACGCTAATGATTAATTTTTGTTTTTTATATCTGTTTTTATTTTATACCTTAAATCTCTCAATAGGAAGATAAGCATTAAACGTGTGCATTAAATTTTTAAAAGCACTACAACCTGGGATGCTTTTAAAATATAAATGCAAGTCTGAATAGTGATAGACAGTGTAACAACCTCCATTAGTTAAGAAAAGGAGCATCAGGATTGATGGAGGGCATTGGGGAACCATAACACACAGTAGGAATGTATTTGGCTGCCTTTACCATTGGATCAAATGTCTTGGGAACAGAAGCTAAAGACAGAAGGACAGATTAGAGCTCAGCCCCATGTATGACTGTCTTCTAATAACTGAGCTACTCTTTTTGTTCTCCAGTTAAAACTCATGGTAATATGAGGTTATTTACTTTATAATCCTGCTTTCCTCTTTGCCCAAAAAAGAAATAAAGTCCTAGAAAGTGTCTCAGGACATACCTTATTCTTGTGAAAATCAGAAAAGGAGCTTGAAAATTGCTGTTTAAAATTGGACCTGTGGCTTGCCTTTTGAATCTTTTCTTTACTTTTTATATTGTACTAGGAATTATATAGGTTGGTACAGTATTCCTACATATAACATAGAAAAAATATGCACTGTCCTCTCTTTTCTTCCTACCACAAGAGGTTGTCTTTGAATGAGGAAATTTGGAAGGTGAAGAATGAGAAGGAGGCTCAGGGGAGGGAGTGTAGGACTGAGATATTTATTCCAGGTCACTGTTGGAACAGCAGTAGGGATGTTAAGGGAGATGGAGCAGAGAACGGAGGCAGGAGCAAGGACTATAGTGGGAAGTAATGGTGGAAAGGAGACAGAGAGAGGTTAGTGTGCTTGCAAGGAAACAAAAGGGAAACTTGCAGGAAATTATTTGAGGAGAGGCAAGAAGACAGGGAAGGGAGGAGAGCTGGGAAAGAAAACAACAGGGATTGTGATAAAGTCTGAAGTTCATAAGAAATGGAGAGAGAGAGGATAAGGTATAAAGGAAAGAGTCACAAAAGAACATCTGGTCAGGGAACAGCAGAATCCAAATCTGAAAGGCTGACACTGCCTTTCCATAAAGCCCTAACTTCTACTACTAAGCAAGACGAAGATCAAGCTTTGAGCCTCTCATACCTCCCTCTGCTCATTGCTTCCTCTGTGATCTTGGGAATAAACCTAACTCTTGCACATGTGGTTTCTGGGCTTGTCATGCCTTGAAGATGTTCACTGTGATTGTACAGGAAGCTTTCTTCATTTTCCCAGAGGACTTTCCACACCAAACAGTCCACAAAGGTTCAATGAGATGACAGGGACTGATAAAGACTTACACAGAAGTAGAGAAAATGATCTTTGAAAGAATCTTTACAGTTATTTTTAAAAATGTATTGTTTTTAGAAGGTAAACAATGTCCATGGAATGCAAATTGTGTAGTCAAGACAGTTGCATGCAGTCCTTTGGAACTAATTTTTTACCTTTTTGTTGTTGTTGTGTTGTTTTGTTATATTTTTCAGTCCTTTTATCTACTTACCCTTAGATATGGACTCTAACCACTTCCACCTTTTTTCATCTCATAGGCGAGGGATTTTTTTTCTGCTGCTCAGTGTAATATTTTTTGCTTCTTAACTTTAATTCCTTTACTTCTAATTATACTCTCTTGTATCAGGCTAAATTATTCCTCTCCTTCCTTGGTGTTTACTGCCTTCAGATGTTTGTAGTTGTTTATTATGTCCTCTTCTCTTCCCTAACCTAATTACTCCACTAAACTATTTGTATTTATCCTTTTAATCTTTCCTAATAAGTAAGTCCATTCATCCCTTTAATCATTTCCATGACGCTTCTTTGAAAAGCCTTTTTTTTCTGAGCTTTTCATGACTTGCAAAATGCTTTCCTTATTTTTTCTTGTTAAACACTAATTTAAAATTTGTATTTGACACCTTAACCATGTAAGTAACTGTCCTTTTATAATTCTTTTCATTAATTTTTAATAACTCACTTTTCCTCCTATCAGTTTTCTCTATTTACATGCCTCTTTTTACATACTTTTATCTTGCTGGCTTAAGTATGGATACTTGTCTTTTCCTCCAATTTTATTTTACAGTTTCTTACCATCTAGGCAGCTGCTGGATATATAGAGAGAGACAGAAACACAGACACCCAATCCAGCTATAAGCGATTTAGGATTCAGTGACAGAAATAATTTCTAGCATGTGTATCCTCTCTGGGCACCTATTTACTTTGAGTTCTGTGCTCTCTCCCATTCGCATCACTTGCTTTTGTCTAGTACTGACTTCAATCCTGACATTCTTTTTTCAGTCTCACTTTGTATACATACATACTACATCTCCCATAYGGCACAGAGAGTGCATTTCCTTTTTTGCATTTCAATAATGTGTCAGCTAGTTTTACAGCATCTGCTGACGGATGATATTCCACTGTGGAACAGTTAGGATAAAATTAAGGTTCAGTTACAAAGATATTTTTGCGAAAGGCTTAACACATTTGCTGAAATGTAAATTAACTTGTTCTCTGATTTCACTGATTGACAAAGCTATAACTAGTTGGGGAGACAAGGTACTGTAAAATTTAAAAAAAGCCTTTTGACAAATATAAAACTGTGACTTAATGTCTGTTGTTACTAAATACCAATTAAAAATGCATCTGCCAGAGTGTCAAGAGACATGAGCAGGAGTTTAGGGAGCAGAAGAGCTCAGCTGACTGGTGTTGCTAAACAGACTTCCATTTCTGCCTGCTTCTAAGTGGGTGCAACTGAATGAGAGTTGTCTTGAATAGAAAGACCTCACAACATTGCATTATACAGAAATTGAAGATAGTGGGAGACATGGATTTGAGCTCAGGAATACATGTCCTTGCAAATAGGAAGCTTCTGGCTCCACCAAAATGTGAATTGTGCTGTTTCCTTCAGCCAGACCATGGCTCTTTCCTTTGAGCCTGTTTTGACGTAAGTGCCTTCACTGAACACTTTGCTAATTTTTGACTGAGTAAACACCATTGTGTGTCAGTCACCAGTAGTTTTTATCTGCAGTTCTCTTCCCCTCCCTATTTCATACACGCTTATTAGTTGGGGGGGGCAGGGTGCGCAAATTTACTGGAGATGACAGGTGAATGTTTCTGCATTATTGTTACAATACATACAGACTCAGCCACATTGAAACCTCTCATACTGATTGTATATTTTGTAATTATGAAATAGCAAAGCATATATATATATATTTTACATTTAAAATGTAAACTTTACTTAGAATGATTCTGTGAATAGTCTAGACATCAGTGACATTAAATTAAATTTCACAATTCAAATTTTAATTTTATTTTGGTCTTATTAGGTTTTAGTCTTATATGTCTCTGCATATCTACTTTCTCAAACTGTTTCTTCAAAAGAATTAAAACATACTGAAACATCAACTTTCAGAGTGAAAAATGCACAATTTTGTTGCTTGAAAAAAAAAAATATTCCTGATGAAAAGGCACCTGAAATACTGAAATGTGTTTTAAATATACCACATGGTAGGTATTTCTAATACATGGAGCCAGTATTCATGGCTGTGTGAGTACAAAAATGCCTGCTTGGTTCCCTGATTCAAATGTTTGTACAATCCATCAGGCATAAGTCTAGGAGAATCAGTGAAAATCTTTCAGTTAAGTGGTAACTGGATGTAAAGAATTTCTGAAGGCTTTCCACCAATTCCTTCTACTTTTTGAGTAGGCTAGTTGAAAAAAAAACAGTTGTTCAGTAAAGAAAACAGTCCTCATATGACTGCAGGAAAAAAAAACAAAACAAAACAAAACAAAAACAAAAAAACAAAACCAAACAACAAACAGCTGCAAAGTTTAAAAAACCCTATTCTGGAGGGGGTGTTGTTTCAGTAATTGAACTTTCTTTTACCAGATACACATGGTGCTGGAAGACAGTATTTTATAGAGGTTACAGTAATTACATGTAAGTGAACTGTATATTGAGAAGATATGTAGGAAGCAAGGAGAGGAGGAAAGCCATCTGTTTTGCAGTGCATGCCTTCAACTATCTTCTTGTACTTCTCTAGTGGTAGAACATCAGTCTCCGCTTTATGTCCTGTGAGAGCGCATGCTGTATTTGCTCAAGGATTTGCTCCATTATTGCACTAATTTTGTACAGTATGAATTGCGCATAGGAGGTTGTTTCTTATTGATGAAGAAAGAATTGACATCACATCTTCTCCCTCTCTCACTTTATTTAATTAGTAGCAGCCAGAGAAAAGCAGGTGGTCCTACCTATGTGTGACTGTTCATGTGGTCAGTTAGCACACAGAATTATGTTCACTTGATGAACTTCAGCACTATGTATTCTGTTACACAACCACAACTGCAATTTCTGGTCACAAGAATGGCAATCATCGGCTGAAGTTTCAGGATAAACGGTGGCAATCATTGAGCTGCATCCAAGAGCAGGGAGTCATGTGTGAAAAGTTGTCACAGCTGCTGAACAAGAACAAAAGTTTCACAAAAGCACAGCTAGATATGTGTATTGGGTTTATGTGGCAAGGTTTTGGTAGTGGAGGGTTTGCAGAGGTGGCTTCTGTGAGAAGACACCAGGGGCTGCACCCATGTCAGACAGTCAGTTCCAGCCAGCTCCAAAATGGACCCACCACTAGCCAAAGCTGAGCTCATCAGCGATGCTGGTAGCACCTCTGTAATAACATATTTAAGAAAGTGTACAAGACACTGCACTGGAGCTGTGAGGGAGGGGAGTTAGGAAAACGTGAAACAGTCCAGATCAGTGGAGAAGGTGTGGGAGGAGGTACTGCAGGTGCCGGAGCAGAGATTCCCATGCAGCCCATGGAGAAGACCATGATGACGCAGCTTSTCCTTCTGCGGCCCAAGGAGGGGCCCACCAACAGTGAAAGCAGAGGAGGGACTAAGGGATTATCACCTTCTTAGGTACTGCAGTTATAGAAAGAGGCTAAATAGATACATATATGTTTCACAGCACAAAGTGAAGGCAATTTTTAATTTATCTATCTCAGTCAAAACACAAACGAAGTCTCTAGGTATTCCTTAGAACTTTTGCTACAGCTCCCTGCCATGAAAAGCAATGATCACTAACCCTCTTTTCTGCTTCTTTAACAAGAAGTTCCATGGAAATGGACTTCCGGCACAAAGTGCTTTTCAAAAACGTGAGCAAGTGACTGACATCCAATTCCACTCACCCACTATGACAAACAGACACTGTTGATTATCATTTGTGATGTTCCAGTCTGTAGCATTGGAGTCAATCTCTGCTACACATAACCAGATGGGAATTAAGTGCTTAGCATTTACTATTCAAGAACTTTGACACCAACTGAATGAAGCTGTGCACAAGATGAGTGCTTGCTATTGAAATTCTAAATGATGTCTATAGTCATAAGGTGGAGATTCACACAGATCGCAAGTATATTCTAGAGAAAGACAAGCTGACATTGCCAGTCATATCCCGATGACTGCAGAGATCGTCCCTTTGATTACATAGCTGTTTGCAAGACAGAAAAATTGACATGATGAGCTGGCTGCTGATGTACATGTCAAAGTACTTTCACCTCCATCTGAAAAGCTGATACTGGAATCATTCCCTGATTGGTCTCTTCAGGTCAGAAATGATTGTCAGTGATCCAATAAAGGCACAATTCAGTCTGAAGAGACAGCCAGAAGGGAAACTGGTTGCCAGAGTGATTTCTTTTCATTCTTCAGCATGAGCAGACTGTGACAAAAGATTCTTCTTGTGGGGAAATGGTATTATTCTTCCTGACTGAGCAGTCTAGACCCACTAGTAATCTTTCTGAAACATATCAGAGCTTTGTTCCTGTGAAAGCATTGCTAATGAATCAACACCTTTGTGAAGAAGTGGTAAATTAATGTATTGCTTTCCAAGTTTCTTGTTCTCGAGACTCTTCCCAAGAACATATGATGGCACTAGATTTTTGTTTAAAATGACCCAGGATGATTCATTCTCATCACAAATATCTAACGTGACACTTCATGCACTTTGCCATCCATTCACAACTCATATGTCAGCAGATACTGGCATATTCAGTAATAGAACAGCCTTCATCTCTGATTAGTTGAAGGACTTCAGAAGAAGTAACTTAATTCAAGTTTCTGCCATACAATCTCTAGGCAAATAAGCAACTGTACAGATAGTGATGAGAGACAAAGCTGTCCCTCCTTGTCCCTTACTAGAGCCAGTCCTGCTGAACTTCTCACATGATGATATCTCAAGAGAAATCTGAGCTGTCTCAGTTTTGCTGTGTGTCTGAGTGTATGTGTGTTTGGTGTTTTCTACATACATATATATACACACATATACATAAATCTATACATATGTATATGTATATTACTATTTTTCTTTAAGCAGGAAGTATTATATTTTCCAGAAGTCCTGAAGCTGGACCTAAATGATGTCCTTTAAAAATTATCAGGGTCACTTGTCCTGTCTCAAGAAAATCCAGACTGCTACAGAGTAAATTGCATCCTATCATATCAATGAACTGAGAGTCACTCCTCTTAGAGAAGTGTTGCTCTGAGGAAGACTGCAGACATGGCATCTCTGGCACTTGCTATTACTGATCTATTACTTCTATGTTTAGAATTCTTCCAAAGAAGTCCGCATCTTCCCATGTAGCTTGAGGTAAATTTGCAGCTCCCCAGCATGAATGAGGAAGAATTGGTGAGACCAAGCTTGGCCCCAGTAAGGACCCCACCCTGAAATGTATTGGCTGAGCTTGGCTGGGGTATGCAAGCGCAGCCAACCCGAAGAAGAAATCTTCCTGATGGCCCAGAAGGTTAGTGGGGGCTGACCTGGCAGCCTAGAAGCTAAAAAAAGGGCAGAATCCAGGAGCTGCTGGGGACATGTGACCTGGTGCACACACTAAATTGGGAGCTGTTGGGATGCATCTGCTGCAGCAATCTCAATTCTCCATGGACCTTTGGCTCAGCCTGCAGAGTAGCCAAGACCCATATAAGTTTGGGTTGGCTGTGTATGTGTCTCTGAATGAGTTTCCCCCTGAGTTCTGCACCTTTCTTCCTTCTGCTTTGATCAGCTGCTCTCAACAAAAATAAATTGAAGGTAACTTTTTGCTGGACTATTTACTTCTCTGGGTAACTGATGGTACTGTCCTTGCAGGAGTGCCCTCTGATGCAGTTTCCAAAGACATGYGTCTTAGAAATGTTTGAGCCTTTTGTATGGGTAAGGTTGCCCATAACGCATGAGTGATTAAATCATTAAAGGGAAGAGGAGCACTGTACATGCGCAAGGGAGAGAATAGTTTTGTGTGGTACAAATGATCAACTAAGATGTCTTGCTGAATGCATTATACATTGTTAGACTGGAAAGACTCCAGATCATTCCCTCTCTCTACATCTCACAATTCATGTAGCATGCAGGAGAAGTCAGCCTCTTTCATGAATTACATGGGTTTCATGTAACTGGCAGGGAAAGCGTTACATTCACTGCTGATGGCTGCTTCAGCTCCATGAAGCCTGCTCCAAAAACCCAACAGTGTACAATGGTATAAACAGCCTGTCCAGAAACAAGGCCAGTCTAAGTTCAAAGCTTCCTACTATGGTGATCTTCTTGCCTGTGGCTTCTCATCCCTGCCCATCTACCATGCTTCACTGCTCCCTCAGTTTGCACTGACATGGTCATTTGTGCAGCCACAGTGTAAAGCTGATCCTTGAAAAGCTCCAGTGAAAAAATTGTCTTAGAAAAGTAAAAAGGTAAGCATTTCATGAATTCCACATGTAGTGCTGTAGTGCAGTGAATATGACTTTTTGCCATCCTAGCAGAGCCATGGGCTCTACCCTGAGCTGAGAGCGCAGATCTCAGGGCTGGCCTGGGCTCACCTTGGCTGGAACTGGGCTGAGCTGGTTTCAGCACCTGCCTCGGGGCCAAGTGCCTGTTGCCTCTCCTGCCTGAGCCTGAGCTCTGCCAGTGCCTCTGTGGGAAGGGTCTGGCAAACCGAGGGGGTCACTGCCCAACAAACAAGCCCTTGGGGAGGCTGTGGGGACATGCTCACACTCAGCTGGGAGTAGCCAGAAGGCAGGAGCCCAGGGCAAGGAAACCTATAAAAATAAACTCAAACATACCCAAGATTGAGGAGAAAGGGACTCTATCACCCATGTTACACTCTTCCCAACAAAGACCTTGGGACATTGATGGCTCATTGTAACAACTTACCACCACTGCCTGAGGAAGACTGGCACAGTTGACCATAGATCCAGAAGGGTATTAGAAGGGAGAGTACAATACTAGTAAAACTGCTAATAAAATTATTAGAGAAGGAAACCAATTACATAAAGATGGAAACAAAATAACTGAATCCTTTTCACTGAAGAGAAAGAACGTCTGTGCTGAATGTCAGCATGTCTGCTCAGTGCAAGGGCCAGAAACCGACTTCTGACTGTAAATGACAAGGTCTGCAACAGTCTTGCAAAAAAATCCAAAAGAGCAAACGATCTTTGGGATCTCAAGATTATCACAGTATCTATTCAAATTAAGGTAGACTCTTTTTCTAATTCCAACTATAAAAACGCCCCAAATATTCCATGCCTCATAGAGCTATTCAGGCTTTGATCTTCTTTACTAGGAGATGGAAGAAAAGGCTAAGACTAAGATTAAATAAATTAAATTTTCATTTAAGTCTCAAGTATTAGTTTACAGAATTTTCCTACTTTATATTATGGCTGTCTGAGATTTTCTTGTGATGCTAATAATTTATTGAATCCATGAAAGATTTAGAGATGTCACCAAAACACATGAAAGGCAATTAAACTTTGACACTAACCACTTTGATCAAGTAAGGTCAGAGACAATACTTGCATCTATTAATATTTTATGAAGCGAACTTTTTTCCTTGATTTCTGAATAAGAGGGAGAAACTCAAAGGACATGATATGTCAACAGTGTCAGACAATTTTTAAAAATAATACGCAAGTGAATCACTTGATGACATGAGTCAAGCAAGCTGTTCAAATTGTTGTGACAATTGTGCTAGCAACATTTTTTCTCTAGATAACTGTCAATGTTTTATTTAAAAAATAATTTGAATTACACTTATTTTTCAGTCCATCTGTCTTTGTTTTGTACTGCAGTTGACTTACTGACTCTTGCAACAATAAAATAAATATTTATTTTTAAGGAAATAAATATATAAATAATATAAATACATATATAAATATTTATTTATAAATTAAATAAAGTAAATTTCTAAAACATTCTCTTGACGGATGGAATAGATATAGGAGAATTAATGTTTCTCTTTTCACACTGTAGGATTCTTCTGAAATTAAGTTAAAAACCAAATAACAAGTGCTCCACTGGTAATTAGGAGCAGCGTAAATATAGTAAGTTAAGAAATGATAGAATTAATAGCTTCATAGCTTGTTTTTTTTTTTTTACTCCAACAGCCATTTTTGTGCAGCAGAATCAAGAAATGTGTTAAAAATTTGAAGTCATACCAGTACATTGTTATCCAGCGTCAGAGAACTCGCTCCCAAACTGCTGTCTCCATCCTTTGAGGCTTGCTCCAACCTGACAGCAAAAGTAGACCCCACAGCGAGTGTGTGTGTGCGGGTGCTCCTTTATTTTTGACAAGTATTCCATACTGAATTTTGACAGTATTCCATACAGAATAGCATTTAACTTCCGTGAGAATACAGCAGCACTTGGGAGGCCCCACTTAGTGTACAGTAAATCGCAATCCATCATAGTAATCTCAAGCATATACAGTGGGAAATCTCTTGAGGAAACATCTTGTGAAGTCAGCACCATTTGGGTTATTAAAGCAAAAACAAAACATAGCCTAAGCAAAATGCTTTATACAGTTTTCCCCAAATACGCTGGAAGGTAACAAAGACTTACTTCCAATTATGATGAAATTCTCTAGCACTTACTGAGAAACTTCATTGTGATATGTTTTTCAGTTTGTATATTTGCAGCTTTTCATCATCCCTCTGTACTCCATCATACATTCATGCAGCATATTTTTTTTTCTTTTTTTTTTTTTTTTCAGGCAAGCATCCTAAGTAATCCCCAGTCTCTCATCTATTGTTTCTCTGTTTAACTATTGATATTGTCTGTTCTCGAAAGTCTTTGAAAGAAAAGGCAGTTGGGAATTTGCTGGAATTCAAAACACTAATTTTACTCTAAGACAGCTGTTTTCTGCACAGCTAACTGATCACCAGCTTTTCAAATAGTAATAACACAACATATTATTTAAAGCCACATGTGTCACCTCTACCATTTTGTATGGAAAACAGTTCAGTGAATCATTAGCAAATGCTTATAAATCAGACAACACAATAAAAGGATATGGGGATAGCTGCTGACATTTGGTAGTGCCAAGAGAGAAAACTTTCTGTGCCACTTGTTCTTCTTTGGTCGCACATGCACAGATGTTAGATATTAAAAACAAACAAACAAAACTGGTCAATCTGTGAAGTTAGCACCTATTTGTGATCAATGGTCAAGGGGAATTTTGAGAGATACTGTTGAAATTACAAATGTTGGTTAAGTATCTTATAATGGACAACCAAACAAGTGTGCATTAACCAACACAGATTAAATACCATACTTCATCATACTTGTCCAATCTTTAATTATCTGTTACTATACTTGCCATAAATAGGAGTATGCAGAGCCAGGAGATCTGAAGTCCAAGCCCATAACCGAACCAGGAGTTTACTCTCATTCCTAACTGCAAGGTTACCATCATGTTGCAGTCTCTCAAACTCCAGCATAAATCTTAGTGACTGCACATGAAACACTCCACAGTGTGTAAAGGAAAATGTTCCTATTCATTATAAGGCACTGTGCACATTTTCTACATGGGGAATTACGTGCCGTCTCTTTCAAGGACATCAAAGGAACTAAGTGAAGCATAATAGTTTTCTGTATAAATAGTACGTATCAAAGCCTTGCTAATGCCAATCACTGAAGTATTTCTAAGGATCACTTCCTTTGACACTTATCCAAGGAAGGATGCAAAGTGTCGCTTTTCTTAGTAGGAGAAACTTAAAGCATAAAGTTCAAATTTCTGGTCTTTCTCCTGTTACAGAAAAATAACAAATTCTGATCACAGAATGGTGAACACAACTGCATTTTAGGTTCAAGGTAGCATTACTGGATGAAACATATTTGTGGGATATTCTCAAAATATAAAGTGCACTGAAAATCATTGTTAACAGACATCCCATCTTCAGAATGGACTATTTATGGACATCCTTATCTATGTTAATAGAGTGAGGTTGACAGTTTTCATAATCCCATTTAGTCCTTTTAAAGTTAATGATTATTGAAATGCAATAAGCTAAATCCACAATGGGACTTCAATGTTACCAAAGACACCATCCCTCCTAGGGAACACAAAGCACCCAGTAAATCAAGTGTTGATTATTAGGTGCTACAAAATTGGAAACTTTACCAAAGAGCATTCTGCACAGTTTATTCAAGATTGTCCATACGGAAGGCCAAGTCTTTGGCCCTGTCACACAGACAGTTGGATACCTACTTTTTCTCAAAAATCTTAGTGAACATTTGGTGAACATTTGTCCTGAACTTACATGCTCAGGTCAGGCTCGTCTTCCTCATGATAGAAAAATGAGAGAGATTTTGTTGTAGCCAGATGACTAAGCATGCACTTGGTGCAGCCAAACAATAAATTAGATGCTTTATCGGTGTTGAAATTGTCAAAGCAATGTTAAATTCACTGCAGGCAATATCCCAGTGTTAATGCACCTCCTTTGAAGTGAAGAAAATTCTTTCTTTTTCAAGACTTAGGGGATTTTATACAGACAGCAGGAGTTTTAAGATGTAAGTGTTCAGACCAGGCAATTCCAAAAATTGCAGAAATTGTGGTCGGGGAGAACACTCAGTCCAGTTCTCCCTCTGTTTCCCTGTCTATTTTTCCCAGAGTTACTGGCTAATTAGGAGGAAGGCATGAGCACTACTGTCAGCCTTGGAGGCAGCTGTGTATTGGGGAAAACTTGACTGTTGTTAGTGTGTCCCCACTCATACTATAACTGGGCTGAGGTCAAAAGAATGTTCAATTTGTAGGTTCTACTTGGGCTTAGATATGAGTTAACCTACCTGTCAGTTCACCTGTCAGATGGATCAGGATATGAATAGGGATGCACTTTTTGGTGCCTATGAAACTTGTGAAATTACTGAAAGCTGAGTAAGTGTTCAGAGAGATGGCTCTAAATTCCAGATATGTGTATAACAGGGATAAAGTAGATATATATAAAATGACAATTATTTGCCTAGGTTCTAGCTCGGTCCTATGGCTTATTCAATCATTTGTATACACTCTGCATCTGACAAAGTATTTTTAACACCAAACACTTCTGGAGGACTTTTTATCTTCAAAGTGCCTTTCAAATTTTGAGTCTGATGATAGTCCTTATTTTATGGACTGTCCTGGTTTCGGCTGGGATAGAGTTAATTTTCTTCCTAGTAGCTGGTATAGTGCTGTGTTTTGGATTTAGTATGAGAATAATGTTGATAACACACTGATGTTTTAGTTGTTGCTGAGCAGTGCTTACACTAAGTCAAGGACTTTTCAGCTTCTCATACTTCCCTGCCAGTGAGGAGGCTGGAGGTGCACAAGAAGCTGGGAGGGGACACAGCCAGGACAGCTGACCCAAACTGGCCAAAAGGATATTCCATACCATGTGATGTCGTGCTGAACAAAAGAAAAAAAAATGGGGGGAGTTGGCCGGGGGGGCGTGGCTGCTGCTCGGGAACTGGCTGGGCATTGGTCAGCAGGTGGTGAGCAATTTCATTGTGCATGACCTGTTTTGTGTATTCTTTTATCATTATTATTATTTTCCCTTCCTTTTCTGTCCTGTTAAATTGTCTTTATTTCAACCCATGAGTTTTACCTTTTTTCTGATTCTCTCCCCCATCCCATTGCGGGGAGTACGCGAACGGCTGTGTGGTGTTTAGCTGCCTGCCGGGTTAAACCACAACATGGACTTTGATATTTGATGATGCACCCATACAATGGAAAATCATTGCTATCTATTATCTGTCTCAATTAACATTTTGAGGGAAGAATGAAGAATAACTACAGAAATGTCTATGTTACAGTCAAAAAAGCTCTCTGACAGGGAAAGAAGGGAATAGCTTCACTTCAAGGGTTGCCCAGCTTGGTGACCAGCTGTCCTGAGGATGGAGGTTTTCCACCCTGTTCTTCAACTGAAAAAGAGGTCAGCGTGTCCAGAAGTTAAATTCACCCAGCATCTAGGAAGATGTCAATTTTGCAGTTGGAGACAGCAAAGATAACAATGAATTAAGCAAAACTTCAGAAAGCTTTAATGTTGAGGGCTAAACTGAAATACAAAACTACCTGTATTTTATTGTGTTTCAGTATAAGTAGGTGATGTTTTTCTCTCAAAACATGTTAAACCTGACAGCAAAACTGCTCACTGTGAGATAGCCCATATATCAGTCAGAAACACACACAAACTGGTACAGGTATTTATATATTGATTCTCCATGGCATTAAGGAAATACTTCTTAGTCTTAAGTTAAGAAATGTTTTCCCCTCCTACTCATTTTTGAAGGATGTTGCTCTACATTGTGAGAATCACAGTGGAAAGAGTGTGAAATACTTTCATCAAGTATATACTCATTTAACTTCTTTGCTTCCAGAAGGTATACAAATTTAAAACATTTAAAATCAACAATATAGATATTTTAAAAGTACAGTAATTTTTAAAATATGTTTTTGCATTCAAAATACTCATAAATTTTATTTGAAACTATTAAAAAAGCTTGTAATTATGCCAAATATTCCCTTTATATTCAATTTTATTAACAATTAATTTGATTATTACAGCCAAAAAAAAATTAAATAAGCAAAAAAAACCCAAACAAACCTTAAAACATGATTTCACTCTGAATGGGGACAGTTTTCCCCAGTACTGCTAATATGCCATAGTTTAGCTAACTCCAATCACTATTATATGAAACAAAATATCATTGATGATCTAAATTCCTCACTTACCTGCTACAGCAGGGACTACATTGAGCTTCCTAATGTGTCCCAATACCCCAAATCATTATCTGAACTCACACATCATTTCTAAGGCTGCTATCTTGAGATCCAAGACTCTCTATGATGATCAAGAGACACAATTTATGGTACTCAAAAGATTTACTTTCCTTCAGTTCTTTATGACTGGGTCTTTCTATTTGTCAGTTCATGGTGTTTTAGGGTTGTTTTCTCCTTCATTTACAGCAAAATTTCAAGAACGAATGATCTGAAGGGATAAACCAAATGTACCTTGCACAGAAAGGCAGGTAAAAAAACCCCAAAACACAAAACCAAAACCCTTGGCAAACATTGCCAAGATTGGTTCAAATACTTTTGCTCCTCTGGGAAAGAGAAAAATGGATTCAATTCATAGCCCACAGTCATTAATATTCATTATGCTTCTTTTCCTATCTGGAAATGCATCAATTAATTAATTAACTGTTCATAGAAGTACTTCTTTTTCCCCTCACTTCCCATTCAAATTTTTTCCGTATTTGAATTCTTCGTCGTGCTACATTTAAAATACTTTTTGCCTCTACATTAAATGGGAATATGAATTTACATGAATAAACAAATAAATAAATAAACAAATATGATCATAGTTATGGTCTGTGTAAGAAGGAAAAAGGAGGGGAGGAGAAAGAAAGAACTGTGAGTTAAAATTACATTGCCATGACTAAAATATGCTTAACTGTCATATCTGAATGGTATGAGGGCCTACAAGAGTTATACAAATACTCTGCCTTCTTGTGCAGTATTCAATAGATGGTGAAACAGATGGAGTTACTGCATTGAAGAAAAAAGGCAATAGCGTAGTTGTCAATAATATATTCCTGTGTATAGCTTCGTCTGGAAGTGATCAATTAAAGGTGTTAAAATTTTGGGTCATTACAAGATCTACAGGTTTGCATGTAGGTTCTGTAAAACTAATTTCATACAAGTTTTGTTCTGTGATTTTAACAAACATGAAGCTCTGGTGGATACGAAAAAGCAAACAGGACATGTTTTCTTTGATGTTTTACACCTTATTTGTCAGTGTGAAGGAAACAGATGGGAAAAGTTCCAGAACTTTTAGGGCATTATTTTCTACATGCATGAAAGAGAATCAGTCCTAAATTACAGTGAGGGACTGGGACTTCCACAGGGTGATTGAAGTGGAAGTATTTCCAGATGTAGAAGCTGGAATTCTTGTTATATCTTCTAATCATATAATTTTCTTCAAAAGGAAATGCTAGTATGYCAACTCTGCCAATACGCACGAAACCAACAAAACCAACCAAACAAAAAGAACCCATCTTTGGTTTCAAATCTTGAGGATCAAACTATGCAATATATGATATATGAAATATGTGCCCCTGAGGATAGGAAGAACAATGCAGATGCTTTACTTTTAGCAGAAGTCATCCTACAATTTTGCTGAAGTAACTGTAATGAAAATTTCAGAAATTATGTTGCCTGTATTCCACTAAGTTTGTTTTAAGGGATGAGGCTTGTCTTAGAGGATGGGCAAACATTTGGTGATACTCCTTTTTGCTCTAGAATTAGTTGATATTTAAAGAGAGTGAGGAAAAGGACAAGACTGGAGCAATATAATTTAGGGTCATATAAAGACCTATTAATCAATTGAGACATTTGATTAAGAACTCTGGGGATAAAAGGTCAAAAAGGATGAAATTAACTCAATGTATTTATTTAATTTTAAATGAGGTGTCAAACATACATGTGGGACAGTAGGGAATTTCAGTATAAATTCATTGGTACGTATAGATAACTGTGATTTTCCTTTCAATGAAGAAAGGTGGATTTGTTTGGTGTTTGTTTGTTTTTTTTTTTTTCTTTCCAATTTCAGTTGTATCCATAAAAACCCACTGCTCATGCTGTTCTATTAAGGTTTTCTCTTTTCCTTTCCATGCATATGAAGAAGGGATCCATATTGGCCCAGGTGTTTAATGGAAACAGATCTACTCAACAGAACTCTTAATTAACATCTTTATCTCATCTAAAAGCTTGTGTTCTTAATTATATAGAGAGTTGAACTGGATAGTCAGTATACATTTTGTAATCTTAAAAATACGAACCTATAACTCTCTTAAGCTGATTTTAGTAATTATGTCCCCTGCTTATTAATACATAGATTTATACTGAGGGCATGGGGAGGAGAGAAAACTAATTCAAGTTTATTCTTTCTTACCATATATGATGAGTGCCAGAGGTATGCACACATACTAACTTATGCAGCTCATTTTGATAAATACTTGCACAGATAAGTCTTTTTACTACACGGATACTGCATAGCCTATAGAAGGGTTCATAAAAGTTACAAACTCATTTGGTGTGAGTTTCTACACTGCTGAAGTTGTTTGTTTGTTGGTTTTTKTTTTTTTTTTTTATTTAACTCCTTGATTTAAAAAATTGTTATAGGATTAGCATTTGTCATTGGCTTCTATTTTCTCTTTTAGTTGTAACTTCCCATGGAAATCAATGATGCCATTTAATGAAATGAAGAGCTCCTAGCTGGATGTTTTCTGGGCATTTGCAGAAGATTACATGTTTCTCATTGCATTTCAGTGTGAGACTTATGAGGCATAAAGTTTTCTTTATTTTTCCCCATGATTCCCCATCACATCTCAGTAGATAGCACTGTGTGCAGAATAGGTGAGAAGTTAAGCCCCGAAGTACGTGGTTTATTTGCAGTTGGTGATAAAGTAAATGATATTTCTTCTTTCTACAGTAATGTTTATTTACATTTCCCTTGGTTTTGGTTTTGTTGTTTTTTTTTTTTTTCTTCATTTAGTTCCTTATTCCCTCACTGCTCACTTTTTCCAATTATTTGTATGCACTTTGGGTTTTTCAATTACCTCCATATTACCTATTTGGGGAGCATTGTTTTAAATGCGTATTTTAACAGCACAATTTGCTTTGACAGAATGATTTGTAGAGCTGCAGCAAGCCATTCACCAGAGATTTGAAATCTTGTGCCCAAACTCCCTAATCTAGCAAGCTTTAATTCGCAAACTTACTGCTGTTCCTCCATTAAGGTAGTGAAGAAATGCAAATCAGAAGTTGTTCTGCAGAGCTTCTAAGCTGCTAAAAAATTCAGAACTGCTGAAATCCTACAGTACTGTGACATTTACAACATCATTGTATCAGAGTCGTCATTTTCTTTTAATTGGGAGCAGGTAGAGGAGGGTAAGGGGAGTATTTAGGTGCACATTAGGATGATGGAAAAAGAATGAGGAAGTGAGCAGTGCCCTCAGCAGCCTCGCTAGATTACTAAATCACTTATTCACTCTCTGCTCTTCTAGATCTTGTATTCTTTTCACAATGGCACATTTTCAGTTAGAGTTAGGGAAACAAATGCCATCCTATCTTCACCAGGGGTTTGTTGGTTAAGGCACACTCCAAGAATTCAGTGCTCTGGGTTTGAACACACCCCTCTGGTTACCGGCACTTGCAACCCAGCTTTCTCATTGCTTAAATCACCAAAACAGTTGTACTTAAAAGACCGCTGCCCTCTTCTTTTCTATTACTGGGCAGAGTGCTAAAAGTGTCAGCTTTATGTCAGGGCAAGAATCAAGCTTATGACACTTTATATTTGTTACAGGGAAGGGACAAAATATGGCAACAAAGTTAAAGCTCAGTTGACATTTTTCATGTTGGTCATGATGAGTAAATTGCTTACATTTTGTGTTTCCTATTCTGAAATCAAATTGTGAGTACAAAGAGCAATAAACTTTTTGTGTAGGCAAGTGAAAATAGAAAAATCACTGCATGTTTACAGGAAAATAAAAGTATGTCACTGAAGTCCGAGTTCCTTTGGGACACATAAATATGCAGGGCATTATACTTCAGGCTCAGGTCAGAATTTTATCTGAGGTTCTGCAGATGCAGGGCCTGCTCTTGATATTTATTGTATATGGCAATGGATGGCAACATCCATTACATTACAGATACAGAATTATATAAGTTACTACTAAGTGTTTATGTCAGCGGAAGTTTTTTGATAAAAAGACTTGCATTGCCTTTCCAAAATGACATCTAATTGATGATTAAAACTTATTCCATGTGGCAGATTCATAATTCTCCAAGTGGAGAGGTTAGACAGGGAAGGACATTGCATGAGGTACGTTGGCATTCATCAGGTTTCCCCTTCTGCAGACTTATTCATGCTTCTTTCTTTGGTCCCATTTTGCTCCTTGCAACAGCTTTCAATGGCTCCAGTAAGTCACAACATTGTTTTTCTTGACATCAGAAATATCTCATGGGCACCTTCAGATTCTCTGTCTGTTCCTCTTCCATGCAAAAGAAATACCTTATCCTAGGAGACGTGGATGATCAGAATCACTGAATCATATTCTTACTGGTAGTTAATGCTCACCCTTCCCAGACCTCTGTTACCATGTTTTAAAGATATTGGAAACACCTATTTTTCAAGAGCTCTAAAATGAAATAATCCTTTTTATTTCTATAAACAAAAACCTATATGCACTTCATTACCACATGTTTGTTAGTGTCTTTATTGTTCTTCGTATTTGTCAAAGACCTCTAAAGAGCTCTACTTGCTTTCTCACATTCAAAAGAACATTGAGAACTAATACAAACTACTGTCACTACTATTACTACAAAGCCTGCGTAGCTTTTAGCTGCCTGTCTTTTAACCAACCTTCTTGAGGATTAACTACATTTAGATGATGTTTTGCATAAAAAGATAAAATTTCTTGTTATTCCAGATTGTCTCATTAAATTTCACAATGGTTGTCACTTTAACCCTCCATAGTGTCATGTGGAGATTGAAAAAATGAAATTCAGTAGAAAATCCAAATCAACTCTATTGTCTAAGCAGAGTTTGGGTATGAATTAGAAACATAGTGAGACTCAAAATTCAAAGAGTATTCATGTACTTTATTCGTACAGATTCCTGAAATTATCAGAGAATATCTGTAATGCAGTTTGTAATGTATATACATTTGCATTATTTATGCTGACTTTTTATGTCATTTTAGGTATTTGCTGAGAGTTTTTAGATGTAAGCTATAGGTATATACTAAGTGTAGGAATCAACTGATGAAGTAGCAACTGTAAATTGTCTTCTCAAAATGAGGATAGATGCCTCTGTCTACAATGGAGTCATAGAAGCACGAAAAAAAAAAGCCTTGCTTATTTTTTACAATGAAACTCGGAGACAGCCGTCTTGAACTGATTTCTTTTATAAACACTTTAAATTCTTCATTCTTTGACATCAGAAACATCTATTCTGTAAAATAATTTTCAGGAGGTACTTGTCATGAAAAAATAATATTTCTGCTTCTCTAAGATGAACTGGTTCTTTAAATGGTTAAAGAAGCCTATCCTTTAGTTGAGAAGTAGTGAATTTAAATGCAGGCCTTTTGTTTCATTGTTATTTGACTAGTAAAATGCTTAGTACACCAATGTACTAAGGTCCTTTGATGGTTTAATCAGTTCTAAGGTAAGAAGCCATCAAAATATTCATAGTAATTAATTTAAATTAATAGAAATATTTTAATGAATTGATTTGGCAAATATTTAATAACTTCTTAATAAACAGAAGATGATTAAATGGAATTGCTAATACAATAGTAAGAAATAGACACAGTACCTTTCATGATGTCTAAATTTAAATACTTCAGAATAGTTTTATTTCAGAATTTTAACAGGATTTCTTGAATTTCTTTGAAATAGATTTCCAACTCTGATCAAGCATAAAAAATGTAGGTCCAAACCTTTACTTTACTGGCATAAAAGTCTTCTGCATTTACTGAGTCTGAATTTGAAAATGATTGCAGAAAAAATAATACATATGTAAAATGGAGAAATGGTATACTGGTTTTGGCTGGGACAGACTAATTTTCTTCATAGTGGCTAATATGGGGCTATGTTTTGGATTTGTGCTGAAAACAGTGTTGATAACACAGGGATGTTTTCGTTATTGCTGAGCAGTGCTTACACAGAATCAAGGCCTTTTCTGCTTCTGTGGCAGTGTGCTCCCCCCCCCACCGCATAAGCAGTAACCACCAGTGGGGGTTGTGATGGCTGCATGGAGCTTATGCTGGACTTTGGGGATGGATGGCAACATAGTAGCCAAAGACTGTCTGGAGCAGTGACCCAAATGTCTTGCTGGTATGCAAATATAACTATAAGTCAATCATCTTACTCTATAAATAGTGGACAGCCCAGGGCCTGTTGAGCTCTCCTGCACAGCAGCGGGCTGCACGCCAGGATCTCCGCTTGAGTAGGGACCTGTCTCAGGGTTACTCCTCAAGGTTGACAGATTCCTTGCCGCAACAGATCCTTGGTAAGTGACTAATAGCATGCTAAACTTTGAAATCTTAGCAAAGTGATATAAAGGATTGATTGCAGTTATATAATCCTTTAGACATAAACCATTGACCAAGTCTGGGACTAGGATTGGATCCAGCTGCACTTAGACTCCTCTCTGAGAAGGAGTTTAGAAAGCAAGGGGGTCCTTTCTGAACCTCATGACTCAAAGGGAGGGTCTCACTGACAGCTTTGTCTGACCCCGTCCTCTGTGCAGTAAATAATGGTAGAATCATAAAATCATAGAATCATTAAGGTTGGAAAAGACCTTTAAGATCATCGAGTCCAACCATCAACCCAACACCACCATGCCCACTAAACCATGTCTCTAAGCGCCTCATCTACACATCTTTTAAATACTTCCAGGGATGGTGACGCCACCATTTCCCTGGGCAGCCTATTCCAATGTTTAACCACTCTTTCAGTAAAGAAATTTTTCCTAATGTCCAATCTAAACTTCCCCTGGTGCAACTTGAAGTCATTTCCTCTTGTTCTGTCGCTAGTTACTTGGCAGAAGAGACCGACACCCACCTCGCTACGACCTCCTTTCTGGTAGTTGTAGAGAGCGATAAGATCTCCCTTCAGCCTCCTCCTCTCCAGGCTAAACAGTCCCACTTCCCTCAGCCGCTCCTCAGAAGACTTGTTCTCCAGACCCTTCACCAGCTTCGTTGCCCTTCTCTGGACACGCTCCAGCACCTCAATGTCCTTCTTGTAGTGAGGGCCCCAAAACGGAACACAGTATTCGAGATGCGGCCTCACCAGTGCCGAGTACAGGGGGACAATCACTTCCCTACTCCTGCTGGCCACACTATTTCTGATACAGGCCAGGATGCTGTTGGCCTTCTTGGCCACCTGGGCACATTGTTGGCTCATATTCAGCCAGCTGTCAACCAGCACCCCCAGGTCCTTTTCCGACAGGCAGCTTTCCAGCCACTCTTCCCCCAGCCTGTAGCGTTGCATGGGGTTGTTGTGGCTGAAGTGCAGGACCCGGCACTTGGCCTTGTTCAATCTCATACAGTTGGCCTCAGCCCATCGATCCAGCCTGTCCAGGTCCCTCTGCAGAGCCTTTCTACCCTCAAGCAGATCAACACACCTGCCCAGCTTGGTGTCGTCTGCAAACTTACTGAGGGTGCACTCAATCCCCTCGTCCAGATCATTGATAAAGACATTGAACAAGACTGGCCCCAAAACTGAGCCCTGGGGAACACTGCTCATGACCGGCTGCCAACTGGATTTCACTCCATTCACCACAACTCYCTGGGCCCGGCCGCCCAGCCAGTTTTTTACCCAGCGAAGAGTACACCTGTCTAGGCCATGATGTCATCAAGCGTACCTTGCCATTGAATCTTGTTAAACCACTGTTGCGTTTACCATTGAACTTTGCCAAGTCACTATTTTATATCAATAAGGTATATTTTTGCTTCTCTCTTACGAGTGAAGTGCACTCTCGCTCCATTTGTGACAGCTTCTCACACCACCCCACCAGCGAGTAGACTGGGGGTGCACAAGAAGTTGGGAGGGGACACAGCTGGGACAGCTGACCCCAACTGACCAAAGGGATATCCCATACCATATGATGTCATGCTCAGCATATAAAGAAAGCTGGGGGGGAAGAAGGAAGGGGGGGACATTCGGAGTGATGGCGTTTGTCTTCCCAAGTAACCATTACGTGTGATGGAGCCCTGCTTTCCTGGAGATGGCTGAACACCTGCCTGCCGATGGGAAGCAGTGAATGAATTCCTTGTTTTGCTTTGCTTGTGTGCGTGGCTTTTGCTTTCCCTATTAAACTGTCTTTATCTTAACCCATGAGTTTTCTCACTTTTACCCTTCCGATTGTCTCCCCCATCCCACTGAGGGGGAGTGAGCGAGCGGCTGTGTGGTGCTTAGTTGCTGGCTGCGGTCAAACCACCACAAATACGTATTGTTTTTTTCTGTCAGAGTGGGTGCTGTCAAATGTTGAATAATTAGTTTTCCTGTGAAGTAGAGAGGATAAGCTATGATTTTGGATAGTCCTGACACACAGAAAGAAGCAGCCTGCATGAAAAGAATTATGCAACCCCTGTTCATTCAGGGATTGTCTGCCATGTGGCTTAAGGGACTGCTGGTAAAAGGAGTCATCATTTTGCTATATATGATAACTGTTTGCCCAGATCACATGTATGTTCTGTTAAATAAATCTCTCTCTCAACAGACAGGTAGGCTGCAGCTTGGTCTCTCTAAACCTTGAAAGGTTAAACCTGGTTTTCTCATCGGAATAACAGAAGAAGGGATCTCACYGCACAGCAGCGCCCCTGGGTGTAGCCAACCTGGGGCTGCTACCCAGATGAAGGACTGCAGCTGCCAATCTCAAACCAATGAGATTAATCTCTGTCCTGGTTTCAGCTGGGGTAGAGTTAATTTTTTTTTCCTAGTAGTTGGTATAGTGCTATGTTTTGGATTTAGTATGAGAAGAATGTTGATAACACACTGATGTTTTTAGTTGTTGCTAAGTAGTCTGCTAGTCAAGGACTTTTCAGCTTCCCATGCTCTGCCAGGTGCACAAGAAGCTGGGAGGGAGCATAGCCAGGACAGCTAGCCCAACTGGCCATGGGGTATTCCATACCATGTGACGTCATGCTCAGTATATAAAGCTGGGGGAAGAAGAAGGAAGGGGGGGACATTTGGAGTGATGGTGTTTGTCTTCCCAAGTAACCGTTATGCGTGATGGAGCCCTGCTTTCCTGGAGATGGCTGAACACCTGCCTGCTGATGGGAAGTAGTGAATGAATTCCTTGTTTTGCTTTGCTTGCGTGCGCGGCTTTTGCTTTCCCTATTAAACTGTCTTTATCTCAACCCATAAGTTTTGTCACTTTCACCCTTCCGATTCTCTCCCCCATCCCACCGTGGGGGGAGTGAGCGAGCGGCTGTGTGGTGCTTAGTTGCTGGCTGGGGTTAAACCACGACAATCTCAAAGGAGCTGAATAACAAAGGTAACATTTTCTTTTTTGTGACATTTTTGGTGGAAGCCAGAGGGTGATAAAAACCACTGTGGCAACTGCAGATTGGCCTGGGGGTACAGAACTACAAAGCCATCAGTAGCTTATGCTGACAAACTACCACAGAAATCAGTAGATAGTTAAAAAGAGCTAATAGTTCAAAAGCGGGAGGCATAATTCAGGGATATCTGTGGAAGCCGGAGCCTGAGGATGAACTGCTATGTACAGGGGCTGAACTGTTGGCTGCAGACCTGACACCTCAGAAGGGCGGAGTGTCCTGCTCCCCTGAGCTGAGTTGTGCTGGGCTAAACTGCCCCGGAGGAGCTGGAGTTCTGATTTGCATGTATGCTTGTGCATTAGGGAACAGGAATGGCTRTTTTCCTGCTACTGCTATTCCCTGTCCTGCCAAGTCAATAAACTTTGAGATGACATGTTGCTGATGGTGTGATTCTCTTCTGGGAACAACCCCACCCAGGCTCCCCGTGGCAATGGCTGTGTGCCTCTTCCCTCTTCTGGCATAATATTYGGAGGAGAAACAGATACAAGACTTGTCTTGTTGGTATCAATAATCCAGCTGTTACTGAAAACCTTTTCTAGGAGTTCCAATCAAACTTCCATCCACAGGTTTTCAACATCAACGAGCTGAGTTCAAGTTCTTTATAGAAACAAAGCAGAAAAAGCTTAAATTTTACATTAATCAGGTTTTCTTTTTTGCGTAGCTATGCACAAATGCAGGTATGTAGGAGAAAAACACCATTTGTAGCTTTCTAAAATAAATGCATCTGCCAATAAATAAATCAATAGACACAGGAGTTAAAAATGGTATTACTTAAAATACATTTTTTTTAGAAGGAAATAATATTTTCTAATGACTAACTAGCATGGCTAGAAAGAGTAGACAATTCCTTTGATTAAGACTCTAAAACCTTTGTCAAGTAGCTTAGCTCAGAACAGACACTTAAATGAAGAACACATACATCTTGCATATCTTTGCTATTTCTCTAGTAGGAAATTGTAACTGCAGTGACTGGAATTGCTTGTTCCCCAGTTTGAAAGACTCTGAATTCTATTTCCTAAACCAAGCTTAGTATGAAATAACCTCATCTCATGTCAAACCCATAATTCAGTGATTACCTGTTCTATTTGAAGATTTAGATGTTTGAAAATAGTCATTTATTGGCTCAATCTTTACTGTGACCTCAATTAAAATTGTTCTGTCTATAATTAGTTTAATTAATTGTACTAATATGCTTGTTTAGGTGAATATTTGCTTGATTAGCCACTTTAATCAAATTAATAAAATACACAGAAATGGTTTATTCCATGAAGCTGCAAACTGGGTCATGAAATCTGAGAGTTTAGCTAACTTCAGGAAATACTTTTGCAAGCAATTTGAATCTGTTTCCAGAAAAAAACAATGGCACAGACTTAACCCCACCTGCCCCCTTTCCCCTCCTCCTATGTATATAGACCCTGAATTAGCTAGATAGAATACAGTATTCTATGTCAAAAGCTGTGATCTTGAAAACTCAAACATCACCTAAGGTTAGTGACATCTAATTTTCATAACAACTCCTTTTTWTCTATTTTTTTATCTTAATGTTACGCACTCCTTAAGTACCTGAAACTTTTTGTCCTGAATATAGCCGTAGGTCCCTCAAACTTGAGATTGCTGAGATATGTGTTGTCATATAAATGTCTGTACCTGAATGGAACTCAGAAAAATACCACTTTTGTGTGCAAGTCCCCTTAGGAGCTTGACCTCATAGTATTTTTCAGAGAATCCCTAACACATAGTAACAAGATGAGGCACTTAACGCAATACTGTAGTAGCTGCTGCTTTCTTTTCAAATGCCGCTACTACCACCAGCTTATTTTCATAATAGTGGTTCATGCACTTTTCCAGGAGGTGGAAGACTTGATTTTATTCTCACTTCAGTCTGCCAGGATTTGAACCCACGTCTGCTGCTTCCCAGAAGTGTGCTGTAATCACCAAGTTGTAGACAAGGATGGAGATGAGGAAACCAGGAAGGGATTAAAAAGCACCCTTTTTTAAAAGCTATGCTGCTCTGCTGAAAGAAAGCAAGTTCCTTGAACAAAGACAGAGAAAAAATATGAGAATGAGCATCTTTTTTTTCTGGCCAATAGGGAGGAAACTTTCACAGGAGGTACAAGACTCAGAACTCAATCCCTTATTTATATAATTTACCTTAGATAAATATTGCATAAAAAACAGAAGTGGCACTAAAGAAAGTGCCATACTCTGTAATTCCAATTATGGGCTGTGGTTTTAATTTATCTGAAGACCCCCATCGGTGTAAGAAACAAATGTATTTTGGTGGAATCCCTGCACAGTGACCTACAGAATATACTGTAACTGAGGAATCACTTAATTTTGCTTACTTGTTTGCATCTGTAAAAAAATCACGAAATATTTTTTCAGATTATTTTTGGGAACTTGGTTCATAGCTTCTTATAGTTATTTCAAGAATAGCTCCATGTGACTAAGCAGTGGCAGCCACATTTTTTAACTAAGATTTGAAGCTGTAATTGCTTTCTCTCTAGACTGCATTGCTGATTTAGAAGTCTTTATGCATAATATTATTCCCCATATTTACACCCCAATTACACTGACAATTGAAAAATCTGACAAGGACTTTCCATACATTCTCAAAGGTGTGCTATTTTATAAATTGCCGGTAGGTGATTTGAAATCTCTCAGCAGTGCCCATTCCTGACCCAGGGTTCTCCCGTTAGTCTCCCTCTTTTATTCCTTCCTACTATTTGTTCTTTTATTAGTGAACCTGAGTGAAACTTTAATCCTTATGTAGTTTTTAGTTAATATTACTCACATAAGCAAAGTTAGCAGTTTGTGTGTTTGAAAGCAAAATTCATAATTCCACAGTATGGTGACTGCAGTATTAGCTGGAAACATTTTCATCTTTTCACAGATGATAYAGAGATGGGACTTTCAGGTGGTAGTATACAATGGAATACATTATTATTACATGGAACTGGGAAGCTGCTTGAAAAATATTGATTCTGTAAACTAAAATGACTAGCAGTTCATGACATTTTATTTTTCCTGTGAAATGACTGAGCTATCTAAAAGGAAATAGTACCATTTTTCTGTCACAACACATTTCAAAAGTTTCAAAAATGAAATACTTTCAGGATAAACAAATAAAAGTATATTTTAAAATATTTTTCATAAAACTTTATGTTTTTTTTTTTTTTTTTTTAAATCAGGTCTCTGGCATAAGCATAATAGACATTTTTCTCCTAAGCCACTTCTCACAGTGATACAATGAAATAAGAAGGGGGAGCTGTTCCTGCTACATCCATGTCAGTGGAGTCATGGGCAACTTGATACCTGATACTTTTTAAAAAATGTGACATCATGTTTCAGTCAAAATAAGGTGCAATAGCAAATGCAAACATAGGCTCTGCCTTGTGTCTAGTAGTTAAGATTAATGCAATATGTTAGTTACAAGGACTGTGAAAGAGATATTGCCTGAGTGGTTGGGTTATAATTAATCCACTTGTTCCAGATCTTCAAATAAGATAAAAATATTGAAAAGTTACTATATTGTAGAGCAGGAAAATATTATTAAGGCTTCTCAACAATTTTAACACAAATAGTTAAAAAAAGTCCTAGTATTATTTATGTCCAGCTCTGGAGCCCTCAGCACAAGAAAGACATAGGCCTGTTGGAGTGGGTCCAGAGGAGGGCCACGAAAATGATCAGAGGGATGGAACACCTCTCCTATGAGGAAAGGCTGAGAGAGTTGGGGTTCTTCAGCCTGGAGAAGAGAAGGCTTTGGGGAGACCTTATTGCAGCCTTTCAGTACTTAAAGGGGGCTTATAAGAAAGATGGGGACAAACTTTTTAGCAGGACCTGTTGCGACAGGACAAGGGCGAATGGCTTTAAACTAAAAGAAGGTAGATTTAGACTAGATAGAAGGAAGAAATTTTTTACACTGAGGGTGGTGAAACACTGGAACAGGTGGCCCAGAGAGGTGGTAGATGCCCCATCCCTGGAAACATTGAAGGTCAGGTTGGACGGGGCTCTGAGGAACCAGATCTAGCTGAAGATGTCCCTGCCCATAGCAGGGGGGTTGGACTAGATGACCTTTAAAGGCCCCTTCCAACCCAAACTATTCTATGATTCTATGATTGTATGATTATTTATGGCTGTTTTCTGTAGATAAAAGATAGATAAAAGTGTAACTAGTTATTCCTAGAATTTATCACGTGCTCCAAATTCTTAGATATGAAAGGATGTCATGAACAAAGTAAAATAAATTCATTATTATTGATTACCGAAGGATGAATAATGTATACACATTATTACGCTGTTTTATGAACATAACTTAATCCTTCAGAAATGTACCTTTTAGGATGTGTATATCGTACCTTTAAGGGAAACTGTTACACAACAACTCCCCAGAAAACCACTAAGAGTTGAGTCAGTTGCCATTGGGTATCCACATTTTCTTTTTTTTTTTTTTTCAAGTATTATGGAGAAGTCTACTTAGACAGCTGTCTTACAGTTCTTTTAATCCTGTCATTATGCATGAGAAAAGGTTGTGCCAGGAGACCTAATACATAATTTCCGGCAGACTGAATGAAATCAGATGTGTTGGAGGCCTCTAATGCTACTAACTAAAAGATGGTGTTCATGCATTCATGTGTCTGCATCGTAAACCAAAGGGGTAACAGAGTCAAATTAAAATTAAACCAGTAAAAGTTCAACAGACTAACTTTCAGAATGACTTTCTGAATGAATTCTGTTTTCCTGCTTGATTAAATGTGTGATCATATGAATGCTTATGATAGCGGAAGGCAGGCTGAAGTACAGGCTATGATATTTTCGTCAAAGAAAGAATCCATGGTAAGAAATAATATACTAGTACCAGGATATAAATCTATAGTATCGTAAGGTAATAGGATTCTGCTAACAGCATAAGATCTTGTCTAATACCTACTTATGCCCGTCACATATTATACAATTCTTACCACACTATTGTCCCATGTCAAAATCATACTACACGAAACTAGAAATATCTACCTTGGTCTCTGGTGGGGTTTTAACATGAAAAAAAAGCAATACAAGAAAAAAAAAAAATCTTTGTATTTCTTCATCTTTATAAGAATACATAGCAGGTAAAATACCATCACAACTTAAAGACTCTCCTTAAATCAATGCATGGATCTCTACAAAGAACTTTCCTTTGGTTTCTTTATACTTTAAAGAAGAATTTGTGCTCTGAAGGTAGTGTTATTTCAGCCGAACTTGAATTTGTGCATGGCTTTGATTGATATACTACATTGCTAAAACACATTGACTGCATGCATTTTTTAAAAAGAAAGTTTCAATGTCGTTACTATCTGTCAATAAAGGTTTTCAACTCTGCAAACAACTGAATCTCTGCTAATGCTAACAATTGCAAGGTAATGAGCATCCTAAAGTACACCCAGAGCCTTTGAGTAACACCACTATATTAAATAAATCTAAGATGCTGGAGATCAAAAGTGGAGCACCTAACTCACCTAACTTCATTTGCCATGAATGGATGATGATGAACAAGTGAATACACAGTTTCAGATGAGAGATAAGTGTGTGAAAAAGAGTATCATGACATTACAATTACATTTCCGTTCTGATTTCCATTTCAGAGACAAATGACTTAAAAACTTCACTAAGGTCCACAATGTACGTGTCAGGGAGAAGCAAAAGTGGGGCTTCTCCACAAGGGAAGAGAAACCAGAAGCTGATGGTCACCCCAGCGCAGGCAGGAATCTGGAAACTTCATTCTTATTGAAATCAATGAGACGTACATTTCCAACTGTTTATGTGGAACCATTTTTTAGGAAGTTAAAGTGGGACTTATCAGGAGAATAAGTATTTAAGTCCCTCAAACTAATGCATCTTAAGTACCCAAGGCTGAAATCCTGAAACCCTGCTTACCTGCCTGCTAGCCCCTGGTTGGCTCCTGGGACAATCAGAATCCAAAACCCTTCCTTTTATTTCTCTCTCCCTCATCGTCCCTAGAGCTCCATAATGACAATTACCACTTCCTTGTAGGTTTTGTATGGAAATAGAGTTCCCTACCTCCTTTATATTCAATGGCTTTCTGGCTGTCATAGGATTTACTTTTATGTTGGATGAAACCCACATTCTCTTTTTCTCTGTATCAGAGGGGATTGATTACCAGGTGCTGCTGGTCTGGCAAGAACCAACAAATATGTCTAGGCTTCAGTGACTGGCTATGTATTTCACACGAAAAAGATTATTCACTAAACTACATAACCAGGCTTTGAACTGGGGATTGGGACCTACAAACCGCCATTTATTGAGTGCCCTACACAGTAGACTAGAAAATCATGTTCATTTTCACTGCACAATGGAAGAGTTTCAAATTGAGATATTCATTTCTTCTTCCTCCCTAGTTCACTACACAAAAACTGTTCAAAGCTTTTTGCCTAAAGCATTTTCCCAGGATGTCGGTCTTAATTCCTCCCAGGTGGATGAGGCCACTAAACACTCGTCTCAAAAATCAGCGTTGGAGCACTTTAAACACTCATCCCCTCCCTGTGTGTTTTTTTGGTTGGATTGCTGGTTTTGGGAGGTCTTGGGTTGCTTTTTTTATTTCTTTGTTTCTTTGTTTTCTGTATTGTTTGTTGGTCCCGTCCCCCTGTCCCATCCCCCCGCCCCCCAAATAGCAATTTCCAGTTATTTAAATAAAGCTAAGTGGGGAAGGATTTCTAGTAAGGCACCATTTGGACTGCAGAACTTTTCCTGCCAAATATGATAGACTTCTCACAAGAGACTTTTTTCAAAGAGTAATGGAAAAACAAACAAACAAAAAAACAGGTAAAACTACCTACAGCATCTGTTGCTAACCTTGCTCCCCCAAACATAAGAAAATTAAAATCCCTTACAGTTTTGCTGAACTCTAAAAATAATTAAAAAAAATCAATTTTAAGCCAAGTATCAATTTATTCAAGCCACACTTTTGAAGTCTGGCAATATGATATGCAACTGAAAATGATAGGTTGTAAAGGAAAATTGAATAACCTTAATATCAGAGCACCAGCAACTGTCCATGTAATTCCACACACAAATTATTTTCATCAATGTAACTGTAAGTTGTATGTTAATAAATTATTTCAGTCATGTCACCTTAAACTTTCAGAAATCCTTAGGACTATCATTACCTCCAACAGCGAATTACTTCCAATACTCTTGAGTTCTTTCACAAAGGCCTATTCCCCATGCAGCATAGTTAACACACATGACTTTGAAATCTCTTTGCAGAGCGATAGGTTCAATATATATTTGCTAAATTTGTACTATGTACATCAGGGCCTAAACTCTGCCCATGAGCATTCCTTCAAAGTTCATGTATCTGAAGGCAGAATTTGACCTTTTAGTAAGGTTAAGTCTCTGGTTCTTTTGTTCACATTTTGAATTATTCTGTTTATTTAGAATTACCTCACTCATAATAAATGATAGGGTGTATTTCTTTGAAAATTTTAAAGTTTTCTGCTACTCAGAGAAGATTCTTACACAGTCATTACAGTATCTGAAGAAAGAATGTCTCAAATGGCTTCAGCTGTTTTGGATGTATTAGGTATCTCTTTTACTAATACAAGTGGCTTTTTAACTCACACAGGGATCACCAGCTCCAATTGTATTTTTTAATCTTTGAAAAAGTGCCTGAAAATATAAACTTCATAACTGGTATATTTTATTATTTTTGGTATTAAAAGTACTCTAATCACTATTTTACAAGGTTATTTTTTCCCTCACCTATTAAAATGTCACAACCACCTAGAGATACRGTGTTAGAGAAACTCGTATTTCTTTAGTTCATTTGTTTGGTTTTGTGGGGTTTGTGGCAGAGGGGCAGGGCTTGGAATATACATTCAGCAATTCATTATACATTAGTGAGATGTACATCCTCACAATCCAGTCCCTGGTTTCTTCTTGCAGCAGAAACAATGTGTGCTCCCCTTACACAAAGCTTGTTGCAAACCTGCAAATTAGTTCTGGGACAGAAATGCTTCAGGGAAGGTACTCGTTTATGGAGTATCCACCCTGTTTCTGTACCTGAGAGTGTAATTTTCAAAACACCTTGTCTGCATTAACTTTCAAAGGCATTTTTTTTTCCAAAACAGATTCCTTAGGCATAGTGGAAAATCACTAGAAATCATAGTATACAGAAGAAGAACAGCAGCAGCATAGTTCTGCAAGGTATATTGCCTTCATATACTGCTTAACAATTCCTTTTCAGAGTGCTGATCCTGATTCTTAGTGTCATTCAGGAGTTACACTGTCTATATTTTAGGTAGAGCTTTTTCCTCCATGTTGTAAGCGCTACAAAAAACTAATACATAGCCTGTTTTAAGAACCTGAGGTTGGAATAGAGCTGCACCATTGCTATCAGGGAGCATTCCCAGCTTGTTTGATATTCAAGACAATCTGAAAAGCCTATGTCTTTTGGTCAAGCAAAAAGGAATGGGGACCCCCCCCCCCCAGTAGTTTTCTGGAACAAAATCTAGAGTAATGGAGTATGGCAAAGTATATGCAAGTTGGATGTTACTCGCTGAAATCTCTACAGTTCTGTCAGTATTTAGCGCACTACAAGGATGGGAGAAAAAGATCAACTTCTGTTAAGGCTGCATTGGATCAGTGATATTTTTCAGGAAGGAGGTAAGATGATTTTTTGGTCCTTCTAAAATCAGGGATAAAACTGCTACTGAGTGTAATGGGAGATAATTTAACTGCACAGCCATTAATTCGTTTCAAGAATTTCTCTGTTCATTTGAAAACATAAAATCTAACCTATATGCATAACTGACATTGGTTTTCTTATTAAAAGAAAATAAGACCCTTTTTAATCACTTGAAAACGTATATGACCATGAATATTTCACAGGAAATTCGTGACTACTTTGTGTTTCTACCCTTCTTCCCTAAAATCCTCATGGCAACCAGAAGTTTATTTCAGCCTTCAGATGTATGTGTTCTGCTCCTGTTGGCATTTTGTGCTTTTAGACCTGCAATTCTAAACCTACTTTTCCAATTTACTCCTCTTTCGTGAAATTCTCCCTGTTTATAGGCCTACGCAGTACTTAAGTGCTGTATCCTGCCATGAATGAGCTTAAATGATGTGTCAGACTTGGGCTGGCCCTATGTGAAATGGATTCCAGCCCCCTTTATCTGCCTGTTTATTGTGCAAGATGATTTGCTTTACTTTTTCACAACATTTAGTAACATAGTGAGTTTCTTAATTTAAACATTACTAAAGACGACACTGACTGTCAACACAGATGCCAATTAATGTTGCAGTAGACAAATAATTGTAAAGAAGAAGTAGGAAAGGAGCAGACTGAAGATTTATCATTCAGCTCTGTGACATGCCATGGCCGTCATCCTAACAAGTTATCAGAGTTGCTGAAATATCAATTTGGCACATGGTTTCACATGGTTGCCTGCATTCCTACTTAGGGCCTATTACTTAATTCTTCTGTCATTAGGAAATTAAATCAATGATTCTAGCCAGAACTGGAGATAGCCTGATATTTATATTTAAATTGGCTATTAATTGCTGCATCAGAGAGCTGTTCTGAAGCCTGAAGGATCTGAAATGGATAATGAAAAATGTGGCCATATTTCATACAGAAGAGTTGAAGGGAGGAGCAAAAATAAAAATGTAGCAGTGAGCAACTTTTCATCATGCAACTGTATTGATTTTCCTGAGACAAAAACAAGAAAATAAAACAAAACAAAAATTTGTACATGCTTAACTAACTGTAAAGAAAAACCTATAGATTTTTCTCATTTCTGTTCTTGCTGGCAGAATCTCTACTTGGAAAACAGTGTCTGATCTCTAAACTCTTAAACAGCTATCACCTGTATTTCTCTCAGCTGGGGTACCATTAAGTATGAAAGCACATTTGTTTGGTCACCTAACTGCCTGCTCCAGATAGGTAATTAGTCAGAAGATAAAAGAAAAAAATTACAAAGAAATGTGATCAGGTATCTAACAACACATAATTTTATGGCTAGATCAGGATCATTTTTTAAAAAAAAATCAAATAAAATAAGCAAAGAAACTATTAAAAAGTCTTGATGCCATGCCTGGCTATGGTATGGGAGAGAAGCAGGAGATGATACAAGAAATCTATTAAATGCCCCAAACTGGAGATCTCCTAGTGTTTAAGAATTTGTTAATACTGTTTGGCTGGTTGAGAAAGTGACGGAATAAGAAAATTTGGGGAATCCCTTTCCCTCAAATGAATTCTCTTACTACTGAAAATGTGGAGGGGAGCTCTCAGTATAGAAAAACAGGCAAGAAAGATTATATAAATCATAGGAAGAACACCTTTAGACTTGCCAAGATGAAATCCACCTGCTTCCCTGTACCATATGTTGGGCCACTTTGTCTTTTTTCCACAAAGGAAATTACCTGCATCACTGCAGAGTGTTGCAACAACTGCATTTTCATTATTTTGCTCAAACACACTGAATTCACAGCTGCTGCTTCAAAAGCCCACAACCTGAAATACTTCACTCTTGATGCACTTGAGCTGTACAGATGACCTGTGCAGGTGCCATGGCCATTTGTATAGGATTTACAGATTTTTGTAGCTCAATAAGATCTAATGAAATCTCAGATGAATGACCAAATTCCTATTGTTTCTAGGGGGGGGTGTGTGGACGGGGGAAGTCATGTGAAAGAAAAGCTGGAGCTATGACAGGTTTTTTTCAAGGTAGTTCTATGAAAATTTTCTTCACTTTAGGGATCTGTGTCCAAACCGCTACTGAGTATGTTCAAACGTCACAGCCAAATATTATTTAGAGGAAATAGTGACAACGTGAAACAGGGATCCTATTTTCTAAATGACAGACTGTTAAGCAAAACCTTATGGATTTATCTGCAAAATACAGACTTATTTGCAAAAAAAAAGGATTAAATGATTCTTCAGTCTGAAGGCAGGACACTTTCCTGAAACACAGCACATATAGATTCTGCTTGTGCTCCAGCAAACACTATGCCATGACAGAGCTTCAGGTTAGAGGAGCATAAGTACCTCCAGCCTCTCATGTATCCCCAGGTATTCACAGAACATCAGTAGCCAGGGGATTAGGGCAAATTCATCAGTGATGCAGCCTGTTAGCGATATGGATGTGAACACATTTACAGGGAAAGTGTGGATGAACCTTTGGTTTCCATGTCCTATTTGAAGGCTACACTCTTGAAGCTTTCTTCCAAATGAGACCTACTATAGTGAAAGAGACTGTGGTTTCAAGCCAAATGGTGAAATTTCTGCCAGAAAAACTCTGCATTTATCCCACTTATCATTTGTTTCTGTTTTCTAAGTTTTTATTAAATTCATTTTGCAAGAATAACAGATGTATCTGACAGAAAGAAGATATAATTTGTAGACCAGGGAGTTAGTACACAGGACATGAAGTTGTTTCATATATCTCATGGGTTGAGTATTTTACCAGGAAGGGCTTTGCACCTTTTTATATGGGTTTTGTTTGCCTGTACTTAAAAGTACTATTGTAATAGGGAAAAATTTGAAGTAGTATTCAACCAGGTTGTCCTGGTTTGGGCTTGGATAGAGTTAATTTTCTTCCTAGTAGCTGGTATAGTGCTGTGTTTTGGATTTAGTATGAGAAGAATGTTGATAACACACTGATGTTTTTAGTTGTTGCTAAGTAGTCTACTAGTCAAGGACTCTTCAGCTTCCCGTGCTCTGCCAGGTGCACAAGAAGCTGGGAGGGAGCATAGCCAGGACAGCTAACCCAATTGGCCAATGGGGTATTCCATACCATATGACGTCATGCTCAGTATATAAACTGGGGGGTTGGCTGGGAAGGGGCGATCACTGCTTGGGGACTGGCTGGGCATCGGTTGGCAGCTGGTGAGCAATTGCATTGTGCATCTCTCATTTTGTATATTCTACCATTATTATTATTATTATTATTATTATTATTATTATTTTGCCTTCCTTTACTGTTCTATTAAACTGTCTTTATCTCAATCCATGAATTTTACTTTTTTTTCCGATTCTCTCCCCCATCCCACTGCCGGGGGGGAGTGAGCGAGCGGCTGTATGGTGTTTGGCTGCCTGCCGGGTTAAACCACAACACAGATTTATTTACATATATATAGAGAGAGAGACTTTCTTCAGTTAGAAAACGCAGAGAAATCTATCATTAGTATGAACATCATATGAGTATAGACCTTGACACTGAAAGAAAAACTTGCTCAGAAGGAGACGTGTAAAATTGCTACCACTGGTAAAGAAAAGAAGGAGGTGGTAGTCTCTGTGGGATGTCAGGTAGTCATTTCAGTGATCTCTTATTTTAAATATTTAAACCTGAAGATTTGGCTTGCTTTTTAATTTGTTTTTAAAAATGGTATTGCAATTTTAAGATCCTACTGATTATACCGAATGCAGTGGGTGGTTTTACAGTCAAATAAAAATTCCACAGTGGGAAAACTTCCAGTGTCTGACCCAATGCTCATTGAAATTGGTGGAAGTCAGATCTTAAAGACAGGAAATCTTCTTTGTTTCAATTGGCATTGAAGAAAACTTTAAGCAAAGGAAAAATCTTTGAGCATGGTCTCATCTGGACATTATTTGGCAGCTAAGAGCATACTCATGTGAATTTCACTGAAAACAACACCAAAAAAATTTCTGTCTGATAGACCTGTTTTATTTAGATGCTACTTCTGTGATTTTTATAGCATGTCAAATTGATGGACCACAAAATAGTACACACAGAAATTTATCAAGCCCTCTCTTTTGTGGTAGCATTTTGTCTTTAGTTTTGAGCTAGTTCCTCTACAGTAAAATGAAATTGTCATCTTGTGTTACCTGTGATAAGCTTTTCTTCCTGTTTTTGATTTAATTTTCTCTGTTGTCATTGTTTATAAACTTTCATGAAGTAAATCACATTGGATAAAAAAACAGTGTTGGAGAGCCATATCCTGACTTTATGCAATTGCCATGGTATTCGTTATAGTGTATTTATAATAGTATTAAGAGTTTGATTCATACCTTACACGCACAGATTTCATTAATTATCTTCTAAATTATTCCATCTTTCCACAGATCTTTCACTTCTGCCCAACCAACTTTTACTCTCCACCAGCAAACAGATCAGCTTTTTGGTACAATATTAGAGATGTCACTCCACTCTGGTAATTCAAACATCATCTGTCTTGTCATATTTTCAATTTCACAGTTCCCAAAGACATCTGACTATACTAAAGTCAATGGGAATTAGATACCTAATCTGCTTAGGTGCTTTTGAAAATCTCTTACATGCCTAATGACATATTTAGGGCTCTTCTGTAAAATAAACTCCTGATTATTCTGTAGAATCTTATACCGTAACCCTTTGATGTGCAGACTCTACCTGGTTAAAATCATGTAAAGTACTGAGCACAAGAAGATGGCTATTATTTTCTGCTTTAACATATATGATTAGAGGAAAGAAGAAACACTGGGAGAAACAGGCTTGAATGAGTCATAGGACTACATACTTGCAAAATCATTTTATGTATTTAAGGAACGTTTTTTTAAAAGCTTAATAAAAGCACCTTAAGTATATTATTGAGTAATAATACTACTCAATCATAGCACTGTACAAAGAAAGAAAGCAGTATGAGATATCTGACATACCTATCTGGTATCAATCTGTCCTGGTTTTGGCTGGGATAGAGTTAATTTTCTTCCTAGTGCTGTGTTTTGGATTTAGTATGAGAAGAATGTTGATAACACACTGATGTTTTTAGTTGTTGCTAAGTAGTCTACTAGTAAAGGACTTTTCAGCTTCCCATGCTCTGCCAGGTGCACAAGAAGCTGGGAGGGAGCATAGCCAGGGCAGCTAACCCAACTGGCCAATGGGGTATTCCATACCATGTGATGTCATGCTCAATATATAAATAGGAGGCGTGGTCCAGGAAGTAGCGATCGCTGCTTGGGTATCGCTCAGCGGGTGGTGAGCAATTGCATTGTGCATCACTCATTTTGTATATTCTGTCATTATCATTATTATTATCATTATTTTCCCTTCCTTTTCTGTTTTATTAAACTGTCTTTATCTCAATCCACGAATTTTACTTTTTTTTCCCGATTCTCTCCCCCATCCCAGTGAGGGGAGGGGAGAGTGAGTGAGCGGCTATGTGGTGTTTGCCTGCCAGGTTAAACCACAACACACTCCATTAAAGCTATCATGAAAAAAAAATCACTCATATTTCTTTAACGAATTAGAAGATCAACATTTGCCTTTAACTTCATCACAGAGAAAGCATTTCATGGAAGTTCTGTAAGTGCTTTCAAATATTTGGTAAGTAGTTGTGTGCAAACAACAAAAGAGTATGTGTCTTAGTCCATAAAGTTCTGGCAGTCCAACCAGAATGAATTTGATCACATTTGAGTGAGTCCTTGCTGAAATTTGTGGGGGCATTTTCAACATGCCTGCTGAGGAAGTAGGCAAAGAGCTACAAATCTGTTTAAATCAAGAAGATTCCTTTTAATCTGAGGGAACTGTGGGAGTGCAAGGCCTGATTTCTTTATGATTTTAACATTGACCAAGTTGGCAATAGTTTTTAACACTTTGCAGAAGCAAAGAATACTGATCTCAGTCAAGAGCAGAATAGGAAAGTGTTATGAAAGCCCTTCAAAAAAAAGCACATAGGCAAAGCAAGACACTGTTTATTTTTTCCTGTTCTGGAGCATGAGGACTTAGCAGCATGTTAATTTTCTGATTAAGTCTACTACAGAGTAGTACAGGATCATTTGAGATATACGTCAAGGCTTGAACAAAGCTGACTAATTCCCAACTACCAATTTTCCCTTAATTTTTGCCCTTAAACATTTTATACATTTTTATCACAGAGATGAATATTTAACTATCCATTTACACAATTAATCTCAAAATGAATGGGAATTTGTTGAGAAGCAAGAAGAATTTGATCCAGAAGCCCTGTAACCATGATAGTGAGTTGTTACAATGAATTGTGGATGGTTTGAGTTAGACCTGATCAACACAAATATGTTTTAAATTCTAAAAGATTGTTAATCAGCTATTTGATGTTTTTTCTGCAATAAAAATGTGAATTAAAAATGGAGAACGTAGAGGCACTTGCTAGTATATGTTACCCTCAACTTTAAAGTTTGTTTGTGAATGACATTCCCAATCTGTGGACTTGATATTCCTAGGAAAGAAGACAGATCCATCTGTTACATCAAAAACCCTGTTACAGACAATAGTGAACACACCATGTATATGAGCTAAGAGTTTATTGTTAGGCTCATAAAAATTTTATCAGTGAATCAAAATAAAGTACAATTACTGTCATTAGTCCAATTTACAGCACCACTATTACAGGCTCCAAAAATCCTTGCTCTCTTAAGAGAATGAAAATTGCATATACTTTCATCCTATAACTCAAGAAGGAATTCAATATTGTTTAACTGTAACAAAATATCAGATATGATGAGATGAAATCAACATACTTTACTGATTTCAAGTCATATTGCTAAATATTTTTTCTGCTTGCTGACAAACATCTGTTATAAGGAGATTGGTGTTCATTGTAGAATTAGTCCAAAGATAAAAATACTGAAGGAAAAAGGAAAATTCAGTCTGATTTTCTGCGCATAATGAATTTTTGACCTAGGTATTTGTCAAAGAATGAGGACTGGAAATTTTACCCCAACAGAAAAGGGTATGAGAGAATCAAACTAAGATGTTTACTTTAAAGATCAGAAAAGGATCAGAGGTACCCCCTGGGTTTGTTGCACAGCCTCTACCAGCAAGGATCTCAAAAAAAAAAAAACCCAAACATACAACTGTACAGTAATTAAAAGTAACTTGATGCCATCCTTGTTATAAACTACCGCACGACTCCTTCTTCACAACTCCACCAAAAGCTTAGTATTCTCTAAAACTGTGATGATGAAAAAAAAGGCAACCAAGAAAAATGAGTTCAAAGGAGCTGTGCGGCCACTGGAGATTAAAACTCTTGTCCCCAGATTTCAAAGTGTGACTATACATTTTCATACATACACATACATTTACATATATATACACACATATGCATAGACAGATTTTGAGTTTCTCAGACACTGGAGTCAGAAGAACTACACTATGTATCTATGTATATTCAACGAAGAGGAGGTTAGGAAAGCTTTTTTTTTTTTTCAATCAAAGATTACCCTGTAATTTATTTTTTTTTAGTTCTGAAGAATATCAGTCAGTTTCTCAGATACCATATTCTCCATGTTACAATTTGGAGATCTTACCTGCATGCTTTCGACTCAGCAACTTTTGAATAACAAAATATGGCACCATGTCCTGGCCCGTGTTCCTGGTCTGAAATAGTGCCCCGGGGGGGGGGGAAATTTGTGACCAGAATTTCATTCTAATATGCTTGCTTATGTGAACAAAAATTTAAGGAAATAAGATTTTGGTCACCAATGTAGTTCAGATTTGGGAATTCAGACTATTTAGTTGTATGTAAATATCTATACAAGGCTCACTCCCATCACTGTTTGACACTTCTTTGATACAGCATATCAATATATTTTAATAAATGCATTCAAACCTTAGCACATATAGTTTGTTAAATCACTTGCCTTTGACTTCTTTTTTGTCTCAGTGAAAAAGAAAAATACATCAATGGTTGTTTTTCTACCACAGGGACTCATACAAAAACAACCTATTGAAGACAGTTTTTCATCACCTTTCTCACTGTAACATTCAACGTTTTTGTTGCTCGGTGTAAATCAAAATCTGAAAAAGCAGCTTGCTTTTCTTTAAAACTAATTTTTTCTCTGGAACCTTTGACAAAAATGCCAAGTTGGACAGTGTCCTTGACGTTAGCTTTCTCATCAGATGGAAAACAGATCACCTGTTATAAAATAGTTCTGACAAGTCTATTGCAATGTCAGCTTTCTTTCTGCAGCTTTATTGTGAGAAACATAGTTTCCCCTGAATGCACCTTTGTTTTAAAGGGCTCTAATTTAAAGTATGCTTAGAGGTTCCTCTCTCTACAGGCTGTAGGCTCTGACAATTTCTGAGAAGTATTTGCATATACTACTTAATGGGCATGAATTACAGACAATGAATTACAACTTGCTGTTCCTCCTTCTGCAAGTCATCTTTGATTTTTTGCTTAAAAAAAAAAGCAATTGAATTTGAAAGTTTAAGGAGAAATATAAAGAACCATCACATTTAATATTTTCTTCAGCATTTCCTAATGTTTATCAGAAAATTGAATCACAAATAAGTTTTGCATCAATTGTAGTGATAACATGAAACATTCTAATACAAATAATACAGTGCATATGATGTATGTGCATGCCTAGTTATTGTATAATTAAAGAGAAGAATGAAGTTTAATGTCAAAAAATGGTCTTCTGAAAAACATTGAAAATATTAT
>JAYKAV010003241.1:350566-380814 GCA_035582835.1 Phoebastria nigripes
GAGGGAATAATTTATATCAAAGTCACTTTCACAAAAAAGTTAATAAAATTGCTAGAGACAATTCAGGAAATCAATTGTTATATAAYCCAGAAGGTGAATAAAATTATTGTGTTTTTTACCCATCTACATATATACCTCTGGTGATACATTTATAACATAGCAGATGTCTATAAAAAACTTTAAAAACCTGCAAATCATTTATGACGGGAATGTTAACATTAACTGTGGTCCACTAAATAATGCTAGATTTTGCACAGAACTTTTACACCGAACTTTTTATCCTGTATTGATATAATTCAAGCCTTGGTGGAGGATTACTCTGTGTGTATGATAATGTGGTCATAATGATTTTCATATAATATTATTAAAATTCACTTTTTATAAAGAAATCCTCAAAAAGACAGGTTATAGAATAACATTGAATGAGCACTCTGACAGCATAAAAGATTACCCCAGTTTTAAAAATGCATTATTATTTTATAAGGCAGTCCCACTCTGTCCAGCTACTAAGTAGAACAGATGTGGTGGAAGAAGGAGTTGACGGATTGACACATTTCTGACCCTTTCTCATGTATTTCCTGAAATGAAGCTGTAATTATTATGCATGTTGCAGGTTATGCTGATGAGCTGATAGAGGAGGTTGTCAAATTATACAGCACACAATCACTCAATGACACAGTATAAGAAAGAGTGGAGCAGGATTTCCAAATCTGTCTACAACACATAAGCTTCCAGACAAAACGAGCGTTCTGGAAAGCCATATGTCACACTTAGGCAAATTAGACATGCATATGTTGTGGACAAGAAAACACCCATAAAAAAATAAGGAGATGAACTATTTGTAAGTTATCAAGTGGGATCCAGATCAATCATTCTGTACAAATGAGAGAGAACTAAGAAGATATACATTCATATTTCCAAAAGGATACAACCAGTTCTACTCAACTGGCTACCATTTTATACTCTTTGCTTGGTGAAAAGAGAAAATTATATAATGTGAAAACCCTGTTATTGAATCCAAGGCAGAGAGCACCTTAATAAAAAACATTAGCTGACAAAAGTCAAAGAGAAATATGAAAGTGGTTTTTAATCATTTAAAAAATGATTATTTCAAAAGAGCCACAAGCCACTTCACAACTAAAATAAAGCACACAAAATCTTTAATAAAATTACTGATGCTGGCACATCAATCATGATAATTACCAACCAAGGAATAACTAACTAAATCTTTATTCCACCTGGAAACTTATATTATTATATTATAAAAGCAACCAATTTATTCAACAACACCTTCGGGTGGCAGCATAGTCTACCATTTTTCAGTGATCCATACTCATGTTCTGCTTGTTTTGGGGTTTTTTCAACCTTTGTAGTGATCCATTTGATTTGGAATGCTCTTCTCCCTGAATGACATAATCAAGATGAAGATTTTTGAATATACTTCAAAATATCTCTCTTTTATGGACTTTTTTAGAGAAGAAAGAAAAGAGAAGAAAAGTGAAGAAAGGAAAGGACAAGAAACAAAGGAAGGAAGGGGAGGGTGTCTCTTTTATTAGATGTCATTTATTTTGGTTTTGATATATGGGTCACTTCAATCTAGAAAAAATAATCACATTCAGGTATGTACTAACTGGTCCTCATGAACTTTTACACTGACATTTATGAGCAATAAAACTCATAAATCTTCTCCATTACATTTTTTTCCTTATAACTACTTCTTATCATCTGGTAGTTCAGAAGATATATCTGTATATGACCAGGTTGCTCATCTTGAGGCAGGGGCAGAAAAAAAAAATACAGCACAACATCTCACTGTTAAAGTCTTCCAGCCATTATCCGCATACTATTTTTAATCTGTACTTTGTGTCAAAACATAGTAGTTTTGACATAGAAAGGGAAGCCGTAGATCTTTTCAGATCTCAGGCCCCTGTGCACGAGTATTGTTTGGAAACAGAAGAGAATGCCTTTTTGCTTCCCTATTTGTAGCTGATTGCTGGTGCCTTTATAGTGCAAAATGTTCTTCTCCGAGCATGATTTACTTTTTCTATTTTAACAGCTGATTATATGTTTCATAGATGTGCCTTTGATTTCATGGTTTCTTTGTGATTTGGCTTAATAAGAGGTACTGTAGTTTCACAATCAACCTTCAATGAACCTATAGGAGTGTTACTCAAAAATGTATTTTCTATTTTTATTCTTGTCTATTGTCAAATACTTTGTTGATAACAACATATGCTCAGGAGATCCTTTGTAGTTTTTAAGGAAATTTCGTTTGCATTATAAAAGTGCTGCATACTGGAAACATGATACGCTTGCTGTTCACTCCTTAAACCATACAGGAAAGAGGGAGAAAGTAATCTAGTGCATATTTAAGCAGTATCAGCTTCCTTGTGCTGTGCTTTTGTCCCAGTTAGGATTCAGTCTCAGCAGGGGCTTATATACAAAGAGATGATGCAGTTTACTCAAAAAGCTTCCATACTAGTATTGCCATGTAGGGGTGAACAGCTCTCTTCACCCTTTCTGTCTTGCTGTAACTCCCTCTGCCTTTAAAACTTCTTCAGAGACTTTCAACAGCACGTGAAAGAATAGAATTAATTATTCTCCTCAAGTTCTGTCGTGATGGTCCTAATCACCAATGTATATTTTTCTTCCTGTTTATACTTTCTCTCAGACGCGTTTTACTTTGATTTGATATACATTTGACGGGTGTCTTCAATAACAGATGACAGAATTTGCCCCACTGTGTCTAATTGTTAACAAGCAGGGCATGTAAGTAGAGAGAACGTAAACATGCAATTTCAAATTTAGCCAATATGTTAGGGCTAATGATTTTGCTACAAAGACCTACTGATCTTTGTCCATCAATGCTTTGGCTTTCTGTTGACATCAACAGGCTGTGAAATCTTGCCTTCCGGTATTGAAATTCACATTAGATCACAGTGTGAACAATTCAGAGCAAATACAGAACCACTAGTAAGCCCTGCATTGCTTGGGATGCCCTTGAGGGTTTTCATCTCTAGTACTGGTCATATTTGGCCCTGTTTAGTTAAGGAGTTCCTGCAAAACATCGAATATGGCAGGAATATGGGTTACAAATTGCTTTATATCCCCATTCCCCTATATATCTCCCAACTATATAAATTGATTACAAGCACTGTTTAAATATGATCTCATAGAAATATATTGTTAATAATAATTTCCTGAAGATGAAGTGTAAATAACTCACTACACCAAATGTCAGATACAAAATGGATCTAGTGCCAAAGTTAACTGAAAAGCTGTAGCATTGTCATTGACAATAGAGTATCACTGCTCACATCCTATTATAAAAATGTTGGACTTCTCTACTCTGAAGATTAAAAAAATTTAGCTGTAACCCAGGTCTTGTCTGACATGACATTTTGGAAGCAAAAGCTCAGAAACTTTTGTACTTAGCAGTAATAGGATAACATGCTACAGTAGTTACAGTAATTGCCCAACTCTCCTATTGCTTAGCTGCTTTTTTTTTTTTTTTTCTTTCCATTTTATCCTCTATCCTCTCCCTCTGTCTTCCATGAGGAACATGCTTGCAAAAGCATTAGATATTTCAGGCAAAACAAACCAAACCAAACCACACACACAACCCTCCAAACAAACAAACAAACAAAGAACCCCAGGCTCCCCCAGCCTCTTTGTGAGGGATAGATATCACAATGATTTGTACAAGTGACAATACACTTATTTGGGCACAACAAAAACATGTCTCTTATTGGACCAAAGATGCAGTGAAATTGATTGACTTACAAATTTGTACATACTGTGAAGCTATTTTTCTTGAATTATCATGTGTGTGGTCATAGTCATTCTCAAAATAACTAGTTCTGGATATCTATTGAAGCCTTTAAAAAACCAAATTCTTCTCTTCCCTTCCCCTAGTTTTCCTGTTGTCACTTTATTGAACCAGGCTTTTGGTATATTATTGGTTTTTTCTTTAGGCTGAAAAGGAAGGCTGAAAGAAGTCCAGATAAGGATTTGGAATAAATCACTAATTGGAGTTCTACACTTAGTTTTGCTAAAGCAAACTAAAGGACGTTGTCTGGTCTGAAGCATATGAAGTGTGAATGGCTTTTTAGTACGGGAGACATATGGCTAATAGACCAAAATAAGAAATGTTACCTGAGACAGAAAGACACACCGAGTTTAATGCAGGAGTTAATGAAATCTAATAAATATGGGTACATATAATAAACCTCAGTCAATATTATGCTCCATGTTCAGGGGGAAAAAATAAAGAAAAAAATCAAAAAAAAGAAGCCGCCTTACAGTGGACACAAGCAGCAGGAGAGTTATGTACTGCTTAAAGGTAGAGGATGACAGGAATGCCACTGGCTAAGTGGAATTTTTCATCAGAATAATGGGTAATGTGTGGTAGAAGATGAGTGGACTAGCAGCCTGGAAGAAATTGAACATTTTGCTTGTACACTTCTTTACAGCTCAAACTTGAGCAAACGCAAGGAATAGTAGCACAGGAAGAGTAGTCAGAGATAGTAGTGAGTAACTGAATGAAATTTTGGGTTATGATAATGAACATGAAGTAAAGACAAAAATTAAATATATGTGTAAACAAAAAAAAAAAGGAAATGTGTAATTTATGAGATGATCTGGAAAAAAAGTACCTTTGGTTATAAGTAATATGTTGAGTCTTTGGTCTCAGAAAGAAGTTGTATCATTGAAGTTTCAAGTAAGAAGATAAATTTTGAGGATATCTTTATCCTCAAATGGGAATAAGGAAGCCTTTGAACAGAACAAAGCTGAAAAACCCAACTGTTTCGCAATTTGCTATACTAATCCTTTTGGCCTAAGGTAGAACCTAATATATAGGATGAAATGAAGTGATCACCCTTGCTTGTTACTGTAGACTGGAAGGACAAAACCTGGTGGGTTTTTTTGTTTGTTTGTTTGTTTGTTTTGGTTGGTTGGGGTTTTTTTGCTGCACTTGCTTCATCAGCAGTGCCTGGACTGTTGCCCTGAGAGAAACAGAAAACATTGTTCATGTTTCATATACCTGTGGTAGAAAACRCAAAAACTTTTACAGACTTTGTTAATATTTACACAGATTGGGCTTGTACAAAAAAGAGGCTGGAATGTAACMAATTTTGTACAGATGTGCTGCCTCCTCTGGTGGGATACAGTTGAGTGGTCTGTAAATGTCTTTATAAAATTTACACAAATGTGTGTCCAAGTAATTAAGTAAAAAGTGATGGGACACATGAAGCAGAACTCATAATTTGATTCTTTTTACATACACAAAGCACTGAACCCCCCATAATCTCCATACCCACACTCCTTACCCCATAATGAAGGTAAATGCGGCACAGTAAGGAGGGAAGGTGCGAGTTACTGTTTTGCCTAGACTTCAGTTTTGTCTGTTGCCTGTCTAGGTTTCACAGAGAGAAAATGTTTGACTTACTTTTCTGTCCGTTTTTGCCATACAACCTCTGCATCCAGAAGATGGTCAGACAGATTCTGACCCAGCATAAGTACACTAAAAGCTAATGCTCTGTGCAAAACCACTATCTAGTCACACATTAATTTTGTTTTCTCCAAAGACATTTTTCTAAGTAATCAAAAACAATATTCAGGAATTTACCTTTGGCTTTCAATACTTTCAGGATTATAAAATTGCCGGCATCATTCCTAAATATACCTTCAGGTCCACTTAACTGTGTCTTTGCACTAATAGCTCCAGGTCTACTGAAGGAAAGACACGTTTTTATAACCAAACCCTGTGTTAGTCAAGCATTTCTTCAGCACCTTTGCATCTTGGAATTTTAAGAACAAGAGCTAACAGCCGCCATAATGACCGTCAATGTGCCATCAAGTAACAGTTTTGTAAGCATCTGCCTAGGTACCTGGAGGAACGCTCTTAATTTTCATTTAATTAAGATAAAAGCGTGTTTCTTTTTCCTATTTACTCTAAACACTGCCTCGTGCCAAAGGAAAGACATATACAGGGGTGTAGCTGCCTCTTTTTCACATTCTTAATGAATGTCCTGGCTTTCAAATGTAGTGCGACATATATGTTTCAAACAAAATATACGTTGTGTGTTTGTTTGTTTGTTTGTTTTTTCCCTAAAAGAGAAGCAATTTCTAAGACCATGATCTTATATTTGCTATCTTAGCTGTTTTCACCTTTAGAGAGAGCTTGCTGTAAGGAAGGTCCTAGGCAGGTCCCCCTCAGTGCTTTGGCTAGCTTAGGGCATTCTCACAGCAGGTTTCCAAACTAACTCTTAAAATTATGCAAGGCAAGGTTTCTTTTATGAATTTTACTGTGAACTACCAAGGGAATACTTACTTCATGGTTTGGTTTCCCCAGGCATAAGGAGGCAGAAACTATGTTAAAGTTCTGCTAGCAATCAAGGTGTCTGGACAGTTTCAGTCCCAAACACCCAGAGCTAGGTGCATGAAACACAATGCAGGTCAGACAGACAGGCAGCTTTGAGGCAAGGTTTAAATGATTATTGAGTTTGAGTTCTTTTAATACACTGATTTACCTAATGACTTGTATAACATTTCAATAGATGAAAATAAAAGGAAAATTTTTAACAGACACTGTAATTAGCTTCTGAACAAAAAATTCAGAACTTCAAATGATAAGTACTTCATCACTTGTAGCCTTTAAGGCAAGATGTGTTATAATTTCTGGAAGAAGCTCTAGTTAAATTATCCATTGTTGTGAACTGAAAATACCTCCATTTCAGGAGTTACCAATTCTGTGGTACAATATGCATTAAGTTACACTGGGAAGATCGTATCACTTCTCTTCAGACATAAACTCTGAGAATACATGAGGTTGTGAGAGCATGCAAATGTCATGCATATCTTGCAGGGAAAGTTTTCAGCTAATAAAAATGTGATTTCAATGACATGGATATCCGTAGTACTACAGATTAAATTAGATCATGAAGTCACGAAGCATCTGCTTAGGTATATTTCAGTCCATATGGATTCAGTCTGACACTTAACAAAAGGTAGATAACAGTACTTGAAATGAAAGCACACATTGCCTGCAAAAGCTCAGTAATTTTACATGCTGGAAATGAATTTCATCATGTATAGCTCAATGTGCATAAGTAAAACATGCAAAGGTATCATAAATTGCTCATTAGCGTGCCATAAGAAGGATATGTCCTTCTTAAATTCAGTAATCCTATTAGCTCTGAAAAGAGCACAATTACAACATGTGTTCCAGATGTGCTAAAATCTTAGTGCAATGAACTTCTTTGGTGCACTCCATACTACCTTTGTGATGTATACTTAGCTGTCGTACAAAGACAGTGAAAGGAGATTCATCTCATTTCAGGTATTTACAGTGTAAAATGTATCAGTCTGTTGACTATAAAGGCAATCTATTCCACTAGGCACTCCCATGAATCCCACTCCTAACATGAGCACCATTACAAGACATGTCTAGTGCTTACTGAGATATTTCTCTTATTCCAGCTACTCTAAGACTACAGCTAAAGCAAGTATCAGGAGTAAGACCTATCTACTTTCATTTACTGACCATTCAAGAAAAATTCTCTGTCAAACAACTCTCCTACCACATTCTTGTGATGACATTATTACTCATGTAATTATGAGTAATTAACTTCTGAAGCTGTAATACCCATCTTCCATTAAAAAATTTGAATGTATCCCTATGGAAAAAAATAAAATGAAATCTCCTAGACCCTTCTGTTTTATCTTTAAATATTTATGCTAATGTAAAAAAATGTGATTTTCAAGGGTCACTGTATTACTGTTGTTTGGCTGCTTTTCTTCCGTAGGTAAAATGATCAGAGGTAGTTATCCATAGATCTGGAGAATCTAAAAACTTCTCAAACATTTCAGCCTTTACCACAACTAAACGAAGAAATCATCTAAATATGCAGATGCAGTATTGATTTTAAATGTGTTTTCCTTATTTCTGTTCATGCAAAGGAAAGTACTACATAATTTGTAATTGAACAACAAAATGAAGAGTCATTGTTGTACACTTATCTAAGTACATTTGCTTCCTCAGATTTAAAGCCAAGTACATGTATCTCCAGATCCATTTGTCCTAAACAAAATATGCAGTCAGTATTGGACTTTGCCATGAGAAGTCTTTATAAACAATTCAGTGGGATCTTGAAAGAACTAAAGGAATCAGACTTTGAATGCGCTGTGGGGTACAAACAAATGTTTGATGAAAGATTTGCTCTTCAGGAGCTATAATTACCCACACTGGGAACAACAATAACAATCATGATCATAAAAATTGAGAGAAGAGTTGGCAAACGTGATGTTACTGCTATTGAGAACAAAAATAATAACAGTCGTAATATAGTCTCATCTTACAGCAGTTATCATACTCATCACTAACATTTTTCTACTTCCTCACTTTCTCCTCTTCAGGTAGTATAACAGACCCCACATATACAGTTCAGCTCAATTTAAAAGCTTCAATTTAATCTTCTATCTTGTAAATAATTCTGCATCTGTAAATAGTTGTATCTTCAATTCATTGTGAATGTAAATAATATCAAAAATTTTAAAGCTTGATGCTGGTATTTTTAAAGAAGAGGATTTCTTTCCAAATTCCAGAGGGGTTTAGGCTGAGCGATATGATTTTCAGGCATAATAAGATTTTTAGACACATTTATTAGAAAGAGCAAAATTGTGTTTACAAAACCAAAGGCCACTTGTCAATTCAGACAAAAACCCGTCTCTATTTCTTTTCGTGTCAGCAATCCAATACAGTTATTTATTGCATMCTGGCTGATTTCTTTTCTGTATCTCTCTAAGAAATTGGTGAGTGAGTTGACGTCCTTTAAAAGCATGTGCTTCTAGTGTCATTTAAGCTATTCCAGATATTTGAGCTAAACCATTCAATTGTTTCTATGAAAGAGATGCACAAGAATTTTCTTTAATCACATTAAATAAGCTAACCTTAATGATATCCACATTCTCATTTGAACATTTCTGGGGTTTGATCCTGTTTCTGCTTCCTCTTTATATCAGAAAATCATCTGACTGCTCCACATTACGTCTAACCTGTCCCTTTGCAGCAACCATCAGGTGTACGTCCAGAGGAAATGGCATCACCCAGGGCTGCTTTCTGCTCTGAGAGTCAGGATTTAGTGAACTCACATCTGAGCTACTGCCTGTACTTCTGATATATCCACCATTGATAATGCTGCCATGCGACTGAAGGCTTTCTGAGCTTCATGTCTCACTGCTTCATGCTTCAGCTCAGCCCAGGGAGGATGCCAGCACAGGTCTTATTAGCATTTTCAACTGCCGTCTTCTTCCTTAGTAGAACTTCAGTTGAACCAGAYGGACTGTTGTGCTCACATGCTGCTATTTCTGTTTAATTGTACTGACCTAAATAGGGTTAATACAATGAGATGGATTAGCACAGGGATATACACAGGGGGATATATATATGCAAGGGTATAATACAGAGGTACAGGGTTAATACAGGGTTAATATGGTGAGATGAATATGAACTAAATAGTGCACCAACACAAACCATGAAATATTATTTGTCCTCAGGAATATACARACTAGACGAACAAGAGAAAAAACTGTGAAAAATAGCTGAAAATAACATTTGAATTCTGGAATTTCTGAGCTGTGAATTAGAAACATCTTTCCAAGATCTTGCCCTTACTCTACTGCACCATCCAATCCAAGCATTAACAATGCCTTACTGAAACATCAGTTAAAAACAACTAGCATCGTTTTAAAACCCCAGGCATTTATAGAAAAGGCTACATGCTGGCACAATCCAAGTATAAAACGCTTTTTTGCTGCAGTTACATTTGTGAGAAAACACATACCAGTGAGTTGGACTACCTGGCTTTTGCTCCAGAATGACTGGGAAGCTGGTATTAGTGTTCAGAGGGGTGCCTTTGAAGCAGGGTGCTGCCTTAGCTTATACAGAGGGTGCTTCCATTCATTTACCTCCACTGTTGCGTATGATTATGCCTGAAGATGTAGTTAAGCCTGATGGTTGTGATTTACAGACTCACGGCAAGGCTGAGATTTCAAAAGGATATAGGCAATTAAATCCTTTTATAAATCTTATTCATTCTAATTACAAAGTACTGAATATTGGGGAGGGGGAACAGGGTTAACCTGGAATGTAATCTCATTTGCAAAATGAATTAAAACAATTATGTATTCTGTAATTCTTCGTAGAAGCCTGTTCTGCCATTTCTCTAGGAGATAATAAATATGTTAAGTTTTTTTTAAAGATGCAGTATACTTCTAACTTCTTGATATTAGGTTTACCTTGTTCAAAAAAAGTCAGTGTTGGATACTCAGAATTTTATTTGCCTTTTGTGGTGCTCATTAATGACATCAGCATTTAAATGCAATTATTGCTGTTTTAAGGCAATTGTACAACACTGAGACATTCAGACTTCTGTGCATTTTTCTGTCTCATCTGTGCATTTTTCTGTCTCATCTGTACATTTTTGATAACACAAAGTCAACTTCATCTCAAACTTTTAATTATTTTTCTCATTTGTTTTTTTAAATGTGTGTGAATGGAGAAGCAAACACAAAAGGAATAATTAGTGCATGAATGGATCAAAAGCCTTGCAGCTGGTGTATATGTGATATATTTGCTTGCCAGGTTTTAAGTGTCTTTAGTCTTTCCATGAACCCCTGGGTTATTTCTAATATTTTTTTAGCAGTTCTTACTAAGATAACAAACAGTCTGGCTGAAAAAGAGGATTAATAAAAGCTACTGTTGTGGCTGCTCTAATAGAAAAGGTGATCAATGAATTTTGCAGTGATAAGACAAATACTCATAAAATTAAAAATAGCTGACATCCCAATGCTTACTATGAGTCAAAGCTCCAAAGGTCTACGGGAGTTAAACAGCTAAATGGTCATTTGGAGCGTAATTAGTTAAGGATGTAAATTTTATTCTACAAAAAATCTTATATCACAATAATCATTATCTGGGATGAGAGAAAGAGAGCAAAACTCACAGGAAAAATATTACTAATGATACTTTATGCATCACTGAAAGCTGCTCATTATTACAGTTATGAAGGTGATATAAAAATAGAAATAGAATGGAATAGATTCTATCTGTGCTGATGGATATGTCACTAAATTAATAATAGTGCTAAAACTAGTAATAACTATTTTTGAAAAAAATGGCCATATAGCTAGGCATGTGGGTAAAATTATGTATATGTGCCTCAGTAATACTCACTTTCATTAATGGTTATTTAATCCAATGATTTAGATGCTATTATTGCTTGATCAACTAATGTTTCTTATATATAGTAAACAATCAGTATGTCTATATGCTTGAGCAAGGACAAGCCGTGCTGATCTAGCAGTAAAACAATTTTACTGCCTAGATGCATTTTACGTTGTTTATGTATGAGATGTGTTTGTTAAATCTCTTGCTTGATCCTAAGAAATCACTTTCATATAGGGTATTAGGAAGAGAAACATCTTTATCTATTAAGTTGTGAAAACTGCAGTATTTTCCTTGTAGAATTTTGAACTCTATCACTAAATATATAGATGAGATTATTAAAAGCTTGTGAAATCATGCCATTTCTAATAATAATCTGATTTAATAAAGAAAAATTAGAAAATGAAACAGTTTAAATGTTTATTTTAACATTTTCTTTTCATTTTGAACCATTGCTTCATTTACAGATCTTCTTAAATTGAATTTTTACTAGAATTATAAACAAGAAAAGGAAAACATTTTTTAAAATACCTTGTTTTGAGACAAAAAGATTCAATTATATCCAAACCAAAATATTTCCAGGTTTTAATTTCATTTGGAAAATGAAAATATTTTTCACTTCTGCCTGAAATTGTCTGAATTTCAAGACCTTTAATAAATCTGATGAAAATCAATTACAGCTATAGCTCCACTAATATACGAAATTCTTTACATGCTTTCTTTTAAGTTACAATGTAGTATCATGATTTTTAGCTGAGAATCCTTTCATTGTAAAATGAGACATCTCAAAGTTTATTCAAATGCCCCTCCAAAAATCTCATAAGTTAGTAGAGGGAGAGGAGGAGTGATTAAAAGGGGAACTTTAGGAGAGGAGTACTGACAGGTGGCAAAAAGGTTTGCCTTTTTTTTTTTGGTCTTGATGTCACGTGCTGTTGGTAGTTTCTTGGATGGTGCCAGAACTAACTGTGCTTAGAAAGCTCTCATCCTAGGTATCCTCAAGATGAGAAGCAGGGATGAGTCGAACCTCAGTTTAATAAGTATTTTTGTAATTCACCTACATTTAGGAAACAGAAAACTTTATTGCTTTTCTACACAGACTGGATTGTTTAAGAAATGAGCTATAAGATTACTACTAACATTATTATCAAATTGTAGCATGTAATAAAAATTATCTTTACCCTTGAATTAATTAAAAGAAAGTACTAGCCATCACATTCCTCCTTTCAAATACATTGTTAAATATTTGTAGAAAGTTTGGAATTCCTATTTACATTCAAATCCATGAAATCCACTTAATATTTATCTTCCTGCTCCTATAAAATGAAATATATTATGTTTTCTACTTGGCTTATTCATTTGAGAATTAATATTGCAGTAACACTTTAGAAAAGATAATGTTTACATTTCAGTTTGTCGAAATGCTTTTGCCTAATAAAGACATCAACATGGTTTATATTTTTTAATGGCAGAAGTCTTTAATGCGATATCCGTAAGACTGAACAGCTCAACGATTACATATGGTACAAACATATTCTAAAATTCAATTTAACTGCATTTTATTTACCCATGGGAAGAAAAACAAGACAGTAATATAGTATGGTGTGACAAAATGTGCTATTCGTATACTACTGGTAAAGCAGAGTGTTCTACCATTGGAAAGTTTTGCAGGACTCCAGCTTAAAGTAATGATGCCCAGGATTTGAAGTAATGATTGTCATTGCAATGCCTATGAAAATTCAGCGGTCAAACTAAGTAGAAAGTCATAACTCAAGAGCATAGCTCAAATAGTGTGTAGCAAGGAGTATTCCAGCCACTTCCTCTTTACATCGGACATGCATATGCCACTGACAGGCAGATTCTTCAAACCACCGGATGTGCTGATCTCCCTACTGTTTTATAACAGCAGAGAGACATAAAGCATTCTTCTCACCCTTTTCCTACCCTGAGGATAGTTTATTACATCCAGGTGTCTTATGTAGATTTTATCTTTTCTTGTTAAACAATTTACCATGATACTGTAACAGTAAGAATATTTGCCTGAGGATCTTTTACAGCTCCAGAGGTCAAAAAGGAATTTTGTCAGAATTATTAGCATCATCTTCTCTTCAGAGTCCTAGTTCTTTTCAAAGAAAACAGTCATCATCATCAGGGTAAGTGCATTGGAATGATTTAAGGAATTATATTTTAAAAACACAAGCTACAAAATATTGCTATATACATTGTGAATATTCTGACTCATGCATCACAGATGAAAAATCTTAAAGCAAATTAATTTAGTCTTGGAGTCTAAAATACCCAGGGATGCCAATAGCAAATTCATTCACAAATACCTTATAACACACGGATTTCATCATTACAGTATTTGTTTTTGACACATTAACAATAATAACAGTAATAATACTTACATGTAAAGGTTTCAACTGATTATTACTTCAAATAATAATTCTAACATAATCAGTTACAAGAGCTTGAATATCAAGCTATCCCTTTTAGGAGAAATAAACAAATCAGCTATGAAACAGGATCCGAAAGGTGATAATTCCAATTTGCTTTGGACTTGAGGGGTGGATCAACCTGTCTTTTTCAGCCATACTGTTTGTTATATTCAGAAGAAAACACAGGTACATGGATCTGTTCTTTTTTACCTCTTTTCAATTAGAAGTTGCTGCACAGACAATCACAGAACATTTGTTAAAAAATCCTGAATTATTGGGCTCTTGCAATAGGGTAATGCTTACACAAGAAATCCAATACTCTGAGCAAGATGCTCAGTTGCTGTCTAGAAGGTGAGAGGAGTCTCCCTCACAAGGGTCCTTGCAATGATGTCTTCAGCTGGATTGGGTGAGATTCCCCATGCTGCTGTTCTGCTCAGTTGTCAAGTTCTCATAACCAGCTGGTTTGTGCTCCTATATGACCACTCCAGCTCAGGCATAATCTGTCCCATTGCTATTGTCTTAAACCACATACAAAACAGCTAACTATGCCAACTGTATTCAAAAGACTGTCCTACTTGACCGTGTCTGCATCTGGAAGAACAGTTTCTGACTATTTATAAGTGTCTTATCTATGTAGGATTTGGTCAATTCTGCAGTAGTAACCTCCTTGGGAGTCCCCAGAAGGTCCAGCTTTTTCCCCAGGATTTTAATCAACACATTGAAATGTATAATTTAGTTTAGGCACTGCGGGTGCTGCCTGAGGGATTCTTCAGGGCAGTCCAAAATTCCCACCTGGAGAGCTCCTGCACCAGTTAATCCAATGCTTTGTTGCAAAGGCAGCTAGCACTTCTCTCAGGGCAGTCCATCATACAGCAGTCCACTATCTCGTCTATGCAGATGACTAGCTAATGAATTTGTGGACCACCTGGGGAATTAATGTCCTATGTGCAGCAGGTGTGCACATAGCCACAGCCCTGATACCCAGCCACACCACTTTAACAACATGACCAGCTGAAATTTCATTCTTATATCTTACAAATTGCATGGTTCTTGCCACAAATACTATTAGAATTTCAAGTGACACTGGAAAAATAGGTAATCTTACCTCCGTTTCCTTAAAATAACAACGTCAATTGCATTAGTATTCCCAAATTTATTTGCTCTTTATCTGAAAATTCTAAATTATTTCTAGTTCGTGAGTCTCTGAGTGCATTTAATGCCTGCAGTCTTAGTGTTTCAACCCGTTAACCAGCTTTAATTTGAAAGCCACCTTGGTTGATTAACTCTCTCCTTCAGGCTACCTCAGATATCATCTTCAGTTTCGGCCTTTTGTTTTCCAGTGGCACCACTGTGGACATCTTGAATATAGGCTAATGACCACCTCAAATTACATTTCTTTTAGCTTCCTTTTTTCCTGAGCAGTGTTAATCTGCACAGTCTAGTGCATGCTTCTCCACTCACTCCACAGGTCATATGTCCCCATCAACTCAATCTCCTCTCCACTTTTAACTTTGTCCCCTGCATTTATTCCTTTGGCAAACCCTTCCCATACGCTGTTTGCCTTCACTGGCAATTGTCTATAGACCTTAAGTCACCTTTCCTTCCCTAACTCTCAGAATCTTTCATTGTCTTGCCTTTGTTAACCTTAATTCTGTAAAATGTATTATTTCTTTTTTGCCGATACATCATTTCTTTTTGTACAAGACTGCTTTGGTTTAGGTTTATCCTGATGTTTCTTTCACTCTCCCAGATCTATAAAGTCTTTCTTCATTCTGTAAAGTATTGATTGAAGCTTTTTATTCAGGGGTTTATTTGTACTAACTTATGATAACTTATTGTGTACATTAACCTGATGTTTTGAATGGCTGAAGGATCATTCAGATCATGAAAATATGCCTGATAAAAATTACCTTGATTGTCTTTGGGGACTAGCTGGAATTTGTTTGGGTAAGAGAAGGTTATTTAATTTTTGTTCTTGAGGATAAAGTACACAGAAATCAGAAAAAAGAAGAGAGAGAAAGGAAGGAGAGGAGAGGAGAGGAGAGGAGAGGAGAGGAGAGGAGAGGAGAGGAGAGGAGAGGAAGAAAACCCCTACAAACAATATATCTCTTGCTAATTTTACTGGGAAAATTGCCTTGAAAATGTATTAAAAGGAAGTTATGGGTTGTAATAATTTAAACTCTAATATTTTATTGATACTTGTTTCCTTTTATAGGCAAAATGCATTTTCTTGGCAGTAAATAAAATTGAAGTCAATATCTTGAATGGTTAAGGGATCTGCAGCAATGGGATGTTTAACTTTTAGATCAATGACATTGCTGCTGTTTTAATCTTGGGGTTAGATGCAGCATAGAAGAGGCTAATGTTACTTGTACTTAGAGGTTGATTTTTAAGGAATTTGTCAATATCATGAAAATATTCTGCTAGAGTCTATACTTTTTGCTGAACAGGAAATAAATAAAGATCCTCAGTGGCTGTGATGTCACTTGAACTGATACTATACTGAATAAAGCTTTTTAACCTTGACATAAAATTAAATTCTGTGTAACACCTTGCATCCCTTTGGTTATTTTTGTTACTCTCAACTGTTTTTTTAACAGATTGAAAGTTTTCATTATACAGAAATCCATAAAGCTAATATTATACCACTTAAATAATTACACCTATTCTCTCTGATATGTGCACCTTACTCCTATTAATACTTACATAAGGAAGTATCAAACTGATAGTATACCCTTGAATGTACTAATCTGCTGAAGTATGTAAACACTAATAATAATTTCCTCACTGCGAATAGTGTATTTGGAGGATGCCATCTTATTTTCTTTTTGAAATTTCATTTAAAATATCACTGGGTTTATTGGTCTGCTCTTTTGTACTAGGGAAAGCAAGATAGAGGCTTCTAAAGAGTTCCTTTCCAATTCTTCGGTTTTTGCCTCAGTCTTCTGGAAAATCATATAAAAAACTGGACACTATTCAGTCAGATAGAGTTCCCATTAAAATCATCAATGATGTTAAATAATTTTGGTTTTGTTTTCAGTATGCATTCATGTTTTAAGTGATTTTTTTCTGAAGATTTTGTTAAAGGTGTAACATTACCCTTGATCATATCTTTCCCTGACTTCAAATTACAGAGGATTTAGGTCTTCTTCTGGTTTGATGTGCAACTTTCACTTGCAGTATTAGAAAAGCAGGTAGTCTTTCATGGTGGTGTATGCCTTTTCCTGATAGGAAGGACAGCGTAGTCTGATTGAAAACAAACTACAAGTAAACAGATCTACTTCCATTTCCAAAAAATTAAATGCTTTTTTTTTGTGCTTGTTTGTTTGTTGGGACTTTTTTTTTTCTTTTCCTGTAGAAAACTTCTTTGCTTCTGTTTCCATGTTTAACGTATGTATGTCTGGTTTATTTACTACAAATTGTTCCTAGAAGGAATTGTGCTTTACTTACACACATTTAGTACTGCTCAATGTCTAGTATAATGCATCTTTCATTTCACCTGGGTTTGCCCTTTGCTACAATAGCAAGTCTCTTATGCGGTGAATCCCACTGAAGGAACACTGTTTTGTCACAGGCCATGGATCTTCAACCAAGCTTTTAAAGGCTGGGTAAGAGTAAGCTGCTCTGTGATGGTTAACTATAGCTGAGAGGAGTGCTCCTTGAAATTCTTCCTTAAACCTCCCCTTTCTTCTCCCTGTAGACATCCTGCTTACAAAATTTTTCCCCAACAGCAACGCAGAATATAAGTGGTGCTTGCCACACTGAGGAAAAGCAGAGCAAGTCATGTGCCTGCATTTGTTATACTGTGACATACTGGGCTTTCTGCTCCGTAGGAAAGGTAGGTCATGCTGCCTCTGGACCATATGCATGTCTGGGGTCACCCAGGCTTCTAGCATACAACTGCCAGGCCTCTCCCAATACAGACATGCAAGAGCAGGGTGAGCAGAAAGCAAAAAGTTTCAGACTAGTGCTTGGAAATTATTAAAACATATAAACTCTTGTCTCAGAGTGTTTGCTAGGTACTCTTTTATGCTAAATATGGGCTTTACTTTGCTCTGTTGCATATTAACTACTGCTTTTTCATTTCTGACAGTGAAACATGTTGCCATTGTCCTTAGTCAAAGGGATCGAGGGAAGGAAGGAAAACAGACACAGTGAGCAGCTGTGCTGTTCATTATGTTCTTCCTGTTCTTGTGTGAAAATACAAGTGCGTTATGTGACTAAAATTAGTAATATTGGAAGTAAGCTCTGTTAGTGGTAGGGAGACACAATGGTGCAAGGGGCGATCACTCAACATGACACAATAGCCTCTATAGCCAGTTCGGAAGGATCCAACTGCCTATTGCTTTAGCCAGTAAAAAACACCATGTGCAACCAAATCCCGTTTTACACGTATATGACTTATATAGGATTATTCCTGTATGAGTTATATAGGATTATTCCTGTGACATAAGAAAAGGATTGGGCTAAAAGACGGTTGCAAAATAAAGTGCTTATCATGGATGCACTTTGGAAAAGTTAATGTTTTGTTTGAAAAAATATCTTAACCTAAACTCTTTGAGATGATCCTTATACAGCAAAATCAAAAGAAAGAGAATGGGGGGGGGGGAATCAAGTCTGTAATCTTTTGTTTACATAAAGTAAAAACTTTCTGGTTTTATACACATAGGTTTAACAGTAATAAATTAATAACAAAATATGTCTTCAATGTATGTTCAATTCAATCACGGGGCACTTCTGTGGCTAAGGTAGGCATGACTAAAAGTGAAGGTTAATAATAAAAAGCTGATACAGGACTACAATAAAGTGTATGTGCATTAAAACTACATGCAGTAATTTACATTTAATTTTCATCTGTATAATTTGAAGTATTTAAAGAACCTGCCTTATGGTTTACCAATATTTCTAGAGTAACAGTCTATGTGCACACTTTTGAATAACATTACAACTTCAGAAATTCCTCCCTGCCACTTAAGCTTCCTGTGAGTTGCTTAATTTACCATAAATGTAGCACACGGTTCAAAGGACAAATTATTTTCCTTTCATACACATTGTTTAAAATAACAAAACATGTGCTTTTAACTTGATAAGTTAAAGGATTTTCAATGATTCTAAAGGTTTTTTGCTTATAGTCATTTTTTAGCTGTTGAGGTATAACATGACAGCATAATCTAAAAGCAAAGAAGCCCAAATGAAGCCACTTTAGTAAGTTACCATTTTTTGGTCATATTGACATTATTCTATACCTTAGGCATGAAAAATCAAATGAAAATCTTGTAGAAAATACTAAAACTGTGGGACTTTTTATTTCAATAACAACATGGGCATCTACACTATGCTTGATGTTTATAATGCTTTTTGCTCATCTACATCTCTGGAAACCATTGAACAGTCATCTGAGATGTGAATTTGAAGTTCATAGCTACATAACACTAAATTTTCATGGAAAGTCTATGAAGACTACTGTTTATCTGGTGAATTTTCTTTATCCAAGAAAGCTAATCCAGAATTAATAGCCTAAATAGTAAAAAAAGAGCAAGAACTCCAAGATTAAAACAGAGTGTTGTAAGCAATAAAATCATATTACTTCCATCTCACTGATAAACAGTGGTGATAGTAAACTAAACATTCCATCTATACACTGGTTAAAATCAGAAATTCAGTTTCTTTGATCACATCTTTTTTTTTTTTTTTGAGCATTGCATAATAAATCATGAAGTTAGCCAACAAAAACAGCAGGCAGGCAAATTTTGTGAGGGAATCCAAGGGAAGAGAGCTTGTGAAACAAAGTTTTTCATGTATTGCGAAGATAAAATCTTCACATCTAAGTCTGCTGCTAAGTCTGTCTCTAGTTGCACCTGCAAAAGCTTCTTCTAGAAAAGCAACCAGATTCTGCACTCCACTATGTAGATTAGTTGCACAGGCTGTGGCCAGCATTTCCCTAACACTGAAGGACATGAAGACACCTTCTGCCAGGTAAGCTTCCACCTGGAGTCTTCTAGGAAACAGGTGGGAATCTATTAGACAATGGTGGCTAGCATTTGTGAATATGCTAACTCCCTGTGGCACTCAACCAGATTTCCAAGGAAATACAAATGAGCCGGCTAGAGAAGGAAAAAAAGAGAGGAAGGTATTGTAACATAAGAGGAAACTAATGTCAGCCTTAATTAGAGGTAGGTCTTTCCCACATTGCCATTGCTGAAATCAACAAATTATATGGTTCTAGTGTCATGGTCCCACCCTGATGTCAGAGAGGAAACAAAGAGAACTCCAAAGCCTGTCGGACTCATGGTCACCACACTCAAGAGGAGACGAAGGGTAGTGGCTGGTAGCTCTCTAGTGACTAAAATGAATGAGCCTTTTGACACACTTGATGTCCCAGTCCTGGGATGATCTGCTACCTCAGCTGCTGAGACAGCTGCTGAGACAGCAGCTCAGGCTGTTCTGAAAGTAGATCCTGCTCAACCTCCACTCACTGGGTACTACCCTGTGCTGTTCACGCATCTAAACGTTAACAGTGCTTTTGGGAATAACCGTAAGCAGATGAGTGATTAAAAAAATAGATACTGCTATGGTCTTCTTTACCTGACATTTTCTAGACCACACAAGAGTGCACATGTAGGGAAAGGCATACAGTTATATGACAAGACTGGGTGGCTGATGATGCTGGGAGAGCACAGGAGCTGTTGAGCAGAAATGATTCTATGTCACAAAGACAGAGGCTTAGTACTCTCATGGGAAAGGCTTTAAGCTATAAACAATRGTAGATGGAAACATGAGGCCATAGCTAAGCATAAAATCTAAAAGTCTGAGGAAAAGCAGATGATAAAAGACATGGTCTTGCTCGTCATGGAAGGGTCTTACAACAGACAGGAAAAAAGTGTTCCAGCCTCATGCGACGTTTAACTGTATGCGTGCCAGTATAAAAAGTACACAAAATAAACAGGAAAGACTAGAAGTCTTAGCGTATAAGCAAATTTATGAGTTAATGGGCATAACAGAGAGTTTTAGGTTAAGGAACATAACTGGTACATTCCTGTAGAAACGTTCAAGAAGACTAGGCAAAAGGGAAAGGAGCACATACAAATCAAAGGACTAACGTGCACTGTGAGATAGACCTGTTGAAAATATCTGGGTAGTAAAAAAAGGAAGATAGTCAGAGCACATACTTCTGATAGCAGTGAGAGCATAAACAGCATGTGACAACTAAAACTGTCTGGGAGGGCATTTTCCCCAAACCGATCACGTTAAAGAGGAAGGTGACCATCAATCGGATTAAACAACTATCAGGGAATTACCAAGAGACTTTTGAAGCAAAGGAAAGGTCAGCTTGAAAACCAGTATGAAAGGAACATGAAAATTTGTAAGGGGAGGAGAGACCCCKGGGGGAAACGGGGTGGGCAGACGGGTGGGTGCTGCCCGCTCTGCGCGGGCCGGGCAGCGCTGCCTCCCCCGGGGCGCCCCGGGGCGCTGCCCCCCGCGGGCAGGGACCCGCACCGGGGTGCGCCCGGCACCGCCGGGGCTGCCTCACCGCGGGGGCGGCGGGTCTGGGGGGCGGCGGGGGCGGCCCTGGAGCCGGAGCGGCCGCGTCTGCCCAGGGGGTGCCGGGGGAGGGGATGGGGAGAGGGGGGCGCGTGTGCGTGTTAGAAGTGTTTGGGATTAGTTTTAGCAGGATATTTACAATTTTTGAAATGTTCATTAAATACAGTTTATCTGTTGTACTGGGGACATTGATCCTGAATGTGTAGTTCACTGGTTGCTCGTTAATAAATCCATTAAGTGCACAGATCCTGATTTTGTTTAAGCCAAGTGAACCAGTTTTTCGCTGGGACAGAAAGGGAGAAGAATTTCCTTTTTCTCTTTTCCCCTTTCCTCTTCCCTTCTTCCTGCTTTTTTAATAAGGTAGCAGAATTAGGACATGGTAACAAGGGATTATACTTACTTGAATATCTGCTGGAAGAAGTCAACAGTYTAACAAGTTTATGCAATGCCTTTCTGATGAGCTTTTTGATACAGAAAATGAAGAATGCAACAGTAGTCTCTGCCAATAGGAGAAAAAATGAAGGTGGAAAACTGTATCATGGAAAGTGTTTGTGCTTCTTAGCAAGGGAAAGATGGCCGATAAGAGTAAGAGTGGAATAATGAATATTTTTTTTTATTTCAGATAAGAGAATAAAAGTGCTTATTTTATAAGTGCAACACATAGATAACAGAATAACATTTCAGTAAATTCTACAACTACCTTGTGAGAGTTCAGTCACTTTGTGAATCACTTGGCTCAAGAGTTTTAACTTCCTGCAATGTGTTTAATAGACTGAATTGATGTTACCAGTGGTAGCTGACTGACAGATGTCTTTGTTGAGAGACTGGACAGGAGGTTATTTAGTGTTCTGTTTTCTTTTTTCAGTCTGGATATTTTTAATTTGCCATTGGAGCCAAGGTTGAAGATACTCTTCCTGATGATTGTGGCAACATATATTTATCTACCTTTTTTTTTTTTTAAACATAATATTGAAAAGCTGTAGATTTCCCCATTAACTGTGACATGAAAGCAGTTGCAAAAGCTGACTCCTAGCTATTTCAGATTTTTTTTTTTCTTTCAGATACTGAACTGTGTGACCTGATCCTTGCCTCACACTGCAGTTTCATAGCAATTTCAATGAGAAGTTTTTATACAGGATAGTTTTTACTGTTTGAAAATTTTATTTGCCACCTTCATTTTTAGATTCAAGTTATATTTATTTCTGTGTTCACCTTTATTACAGTATCATATCTTCATGAAAAATTTAAGATGCCTGAGTATAAATAATTAAGTAATGAGGCAGCAGAACTACCTCATTGTTTATATTCATAAATAATACTTAGTTGCTAGAAAAGATGCTTAGCTTGTTTGAGATCTTAACTGATTTCTCTCTGCTGTTTTGGGAGAATCAAGTACCTTCTTCCCAAAGGTGGGAGTAAAATGGCTGTGGGATGGAAATAGGAAATTCCATCTTTCAGTCCAAAATTGGTTGGGTGTGCTGACGAGAGTGCCAGACTCACCAAGTGCAAGTGCCAGCCTCGTTCTCTCTAGCGTAGAAAAAGGGTAATATAGGAAGAAGGAGGAAGGGTTTGTTTCCAGTTCATTTCTATGCTTTTTAGTCTTAAACTGTTTCATGTAAGATGAATAAACCATTTTTAGAGCTCTGACTAGAATAAGTAAAATATCCAATAAGTACATTAAGGGTCCTTGACTCACACAGACTTGATGTAAAAGTAATTTAGCACTGAAGTGCTCAGTTGTGAAATCTGGATTTTTCCAAAAAATGATTAAACTAGAGAACTTAGTATACAAAGCATTTGCTATGTACAAATGGTATATATAACAGTATTGCAGATGCTGCGGGGAAACCTTTATTATTAATTCAAGAACACCTTATGGATTTTATTTTGTTGTATTCATTGAATTCTTTCATTTTAAGAAATGCCTCTGTCCTTACAAATTGTATGATCATTTATGAGATTGCCTTACAAAGCTATCTTATAATGTGTCCCTTTACACTCTTCTCCACTTTTTCTAAGTAATATGTCAGCTTTTCTGCTTATATTTTATTTTATTTCATCTTCAATCTATTCTTTTATATTTGTATAATAATTTCATTGCTACTAGCAATGTTCTTTTTTTACCACAGTCTTTTTATTATTTAAGCACTACAGAAGACAGGGTTTATACCTAAAGCTGTTTCAATTTTTACTTGCCTATTCAGATAAAGATTCACTACTTTCACTGAAGTGAGTTGGCATATACACACAGTATCCCCACCGCTTTGTTGACTCTAGTATGAGACAGGATTGAAAAAGAGAAATACTATGAAACAAATAGGGGCTGCAAAAAAAGTCTATTGTGCCTACTACCCCTGAGAATGCTGCTTCAAAGCTACATCAGTATAGTCGCTGTTTGTTCTTGGAATCCACCAGTGAGTGTACGGACCTCTACATGCCAGAATTCTCTCCCGATTCAGAGTGGAAAAAAAATATTTATAAGGTACCCTTTGGATTACATAGCAGAAACATCTGCTTAGTTTCATGAGTGGGAGATTATTGAGGGTGTCAGTAAATGATCAAATCTACTTAGCATTAGGTATTTTATCTCTACTGTCAGAAAGAATTACTTATTAGTCAGTTTCAATGGCTAAAGAGATAATTTGGCCAGTGGGTTTGCAGAGAAACAAGCCCGTCACTGAGAAGACTGTAGAACACTTTTTCTTTAATCAGCACGAGGATGCTCCACATTGTATGGATATCTAGATAATGGGTACAACTTATTTCAGGAATAAGAATGTTCACACTAAAGAAAACTTTCTTGAAAAATTTCAATTTATGGACGGGAAAACTTTGGGAGACATCTAAATTGTGTATTAYAGGTAGGTTACATTCATAAGGAGATCTATTTATACATCCCATTAAAATTAAAAAATAAGCATTTTGCTTAAAAAGAACAATATTCACAAAATTTATTTTGAAGGATACCATTTTCGTTCTCACAAGTTAGCAACAAACCAAACCTTTTTTTTTGCAGTGATTTCTCAACCACCAGTCAGTAGGTTGTTCCCTGGAAAACCTCAGGCATGTCCAATTTGAAGAGAACAGTCTCCTTTAATCTGATGAGTAGCACTGGCTGTGTTCCATAGAAAAATATCTAAGTATGTGTTTAACTTCAAGTTTCAGAAATACTTTAGGTAGTCTGAAAGCACAAACTTAAAGCATCGTGACTTCAGAAAGAATCTATAATATAATATAACAATATGTATTATTATATTAAATATTATATATAGTAATATATAATTATCTAAAATACATAATATTAATTAATATGAATTAAGYCATATTAATATATTAATCTAATATATTAACATATTATTATATATAATACAACATATTATATATTATACTATACTATTATATATTATATATAAAAATAATAAACAAGAGGAGCTAGACCTTTGGCCCAGTCCCAGACCTATGACATCATTGGCATAAGCAAAATGTGGTGGGATGGGTCCTGTGACTGGTGTGCCATGATGGACGGTTACAGGCTCTTCGGGAGGGATAGGGAGGGCAGACAAGGCAGGGGGGTGGTGCTGTATGTAAGGGAGGCGTTGGATTGTATGGCGCTTGCAGCTGGCGACGACACAATTGAGAGCCTCTGCATAAGGATGAAGGGGAAAGCAAATAAAGCAGATGCTGTTGTGGGAGTCTGCTATCGACCACCCAGTCAGGACAACGACACCGATGAATTCTACAAGGAATTCATTCTACAAGGAATTAAGGGATATCTCTAGATCAGCTGTCCTTGTCCTTATGGGTGTTTTTAACTTCCCAGATGTCAACTGGGAATATCATACAGCAGACACAAACATGTCCAGGAAATTCCTGAAGCCCGTTGAAGATAACTTCTTGGTGCAGGTACTAAGGGAGACGACTAGGAAGGGTGCCCTCCTAGATTTGTTGTTTGTAAACAGAGAGGGACTCCTGGGCGAAGTGGTGATTGATGACTGTCTTGGTCACAGTGACCATGAAGTAGTTGAGTTTCAAATCATAGCTGAGAGGAGAAAAACTGCTAGCAAAACTTTGACCCTGGATACAGGGAGAGTGGGGTTTGGGCTGCCGAAGGAGCTAGTTAGTAAGGTCTCCTGAGAATGTGCTTTTGAAGGTATTGGTGTCCATGAATGCTGGTCACTTTTTAAGAGCCGTCTCTTAAAAGYGCAGGAGCAGGCAATTCCAAAGTGTTGGAAGTCAAGCAAGTGGGGCAGAAGACCAGCTTGGCTGAGCAGGGATCTTCTTCTAGAACTTAGGCAGAAATGGAAAGCGTATGGACGTTGGAAGCAAGGAGCGGCAACACGGGAGGACTACAGAGATGCTGTTTGCCACTGTAAGGGGAAAATTTGTGCAGCCAACGCTCGGTTAGAGTTCAAGTTGGCCAGCACTGTGAAGGACAACAAAAAGGGGTTTTTAAAATATTTTAACAGCAAAAGGAGGAGCAGAGATAACATTGGTCTGTTACTTGATGAGGTCGGTCACCTCACAAATAGGGACGTAGAAAAAACAGAGACATTTGATGCCTTCTTCACCTCTGTCTTTAACACCGATGATGTGTTTGATTTAACAACCCCATATAATATTTCCTGAAAGGGGTTGGGAGAGGGGAAACAAGAGCAATCTTCAATTAAAGAGGAAGGATTCCCGAGACAGAGGGCTGCCTATTTTGAAATACAAGCTCTGCGGAAGGCAAGCCTTGGCAGGCTGGCTCCTTCCCACTTGTTACAGAAATTGCCTGAGCAAAATGGAGGGCTCCCCTCTGGCGAGAGCAGCATGCAGAGGATGCTGTCCATCTGCTTGTCACCCCTCTGCCTGCAGACAGCTCTGCCCAGGGTTTCCCCTGCAGCCCCCATGCTCCGCCGTTCAGAGGGGCAGCGGCAGGACAGCCGGGCAGGCTGATGAGCGCTGATGGACAGGGAGGTGGCAAAGGTTTATGGACGTGTGCCTGCTTGTAGAAATTGAAATGCCATCAATCCCCAGGGTCTTTTTCCCAGTGGAGGGGGTGGGGGTGGGTGTTGTTTGGGGAGAGATCTGCTGTTTGTGTATCTTTGTGCTTTGGTTTTCAAAACCGATGCCTGCAGCCAGAAGTGCCATGGCTGGGGGTTTGTTCTGACCTGGCAGAGGAAAAACTGGGCAATTCACAAAAGTGATGGGGGTTGAGCTGTGCCATTGCATGCTCTGTTGGTGTGGTGGGCATGACCTTTGGGAAACAGCGAGCCAGCCAAGAAACAAAGACAGGCAGAAAGAGAAAACCAAAGGCAAAGAAAGTTACCCCCTGAAGGAGCCAAAGTGACAAGTGCAAGGTCCTGCACCTGGGTCAGAATAACCAAAGAGCCCAGTACAGGCTGGGATCTATGTGGCTGGGGAGCAGCCTTGCTGCAAGGGACCTTGCGGGTCCTGGTGGACAACAAGGTGAACACGAGTCAGCAGTGCGCCGCTGCAGTGACGAAGGCAAATCAGATCCTGGGCTGCATCTCCAGCCACTTGCCCCCTGCAGGGGCATTACTAGCAGAGATAGAGACATGATCATGCCACTTACTCAGCGCTTGTCAGGCTGCACCTGGAGTACTGCATCCAGTTCTGGTCCCCACAATTCAAGAAAGATGCGGACAGACAGGAGAGGGTCCAAAGCTGGGCCGCCAAGATGGTCAAATGGCTGGAGAACCTCCCTTGTGAGGAAAGACTGAAGGAGTTAGGTCTTTTCTCCCTGGAGAAGAGAAGGCTCGGGGGGACCTCATCACAGTATTCCAGTAAAGGGTGGCTACAAAGATGCTGGAGGCTCTTTGTAACTATTCAGGGAGCTATTTAGCAGAGCACCCTGGGAATCTGCTTTTGAGGGCTTAGGAGTCCACGAGTGCTGGTCAGTTTTTAGGAACCACCTTTTAAAAGCACAGGAGCAGGCAATTCCAGTGTGTTGATAGTCAAGCAAGCGGGGCAGAAGACCAGCTTGACTGAACAGTGAACTCCTCGTGGAGCTCAAGAGGAAAAAGAAATTGGACGATCTCTGGAAGGCTTTGCAGGAATATTACAGAGCTGTGGTTTGTATATGCAGGAAGAAGACACGAAAGGCCAAAGCTCAATTAGAATTGAAACTGGCCAGTGCTGTATCTGATGACAATAACAGCTTTTTTAAGTGCGTTAATAGCAAAAGGAGGTCTAAAGAAAACATTGGACCGATACTTGTTGAAGACGGTCACCTGACTAATAGGGATGACGATAAAGCGGGGGCATTCAATGCTTTTTTTGCCTTAGTCTTTAATAATACTGATAGACCTTGGGCTGCCCGGTCCCCTGAGTCAGAGGACCACAAGTGCAGGAACAGCGATTTTCCATTTGTGGACACTGAAATTGTAAAGGATCACCTGTATCAGCTGAATGTTCATAAGTCCGTGGGACCTGATGGGGATTCATCCCAGAGTTCTGAAGGAGCTAGCGGATGTTATAACAGGACCCCTCTTGATCATCAGCCAAAGGTCTTGGGAGTCTGGGGAGGTCCCTGCTGACTGGAAGCTAGACAAAGTTATTTAAATTTATAAGAAGGGCATAAGAGAATACCCAGGAAACTACAGACCTGTTAGCCTAACCTCAGTTCATGGAAAAATTATGGAGAAGATCCTACTGGGTACTATTGAACAGCATTTAAAGAACAATGCAATCATCAGGCACAGTCAACATGGGTTCACAAAGGGAAAGTCCTGTTTAACTAATTTGATATCCTTCTATGATAAGGTCACCTGCCTCATSGATGAAGGGAAGGTGGTAGAYGTAGGTTTTTTGGTTTTTAGTAAGGCTTTTGATACTGTCCCTCACAGCATCCTTCTGGACAACTTGTCCAACTGTGGGATGAATGGGTACACACTGTGCTGGGTGAAGAACTGGCTGAATGGCAGGGCTGAAAGGGTTATGGTGAATGGGGCTACATCTGGCTGGTGACTAGTCCCCAACGGTGTTCTTCAGGGCTCAATCCTAGGGCCAGTTCTGTTCAATATATTTATCAATGATCTGGATGCAGGATTTGAATGCACCATTATCAAGTTTGCTGGTGATACCAAACTGGGAGGTGCTGTTGACTCTCTTGAGGGACGAGATGCCTTGCAGAGGGATCTGGATAGATTGGAGCATTAGGCAATCATCAATGACATKAAATTTAACAAGTCCAAGTGCTGGATTCTGCACCTAGGATGGAGTAACACCAGGCACAAGTATAAATTGGGAGAGGGGTGGCTGGAGACCAGCCCTGCAGAAAGGGATCTGGGGGTGCTGGTCGACAGCAGGCTCAATAGGAGTCAGCAGCGCACCCTGGCAGCCAAGAGGGCAAACCTCATCCTGGGATGCATCAAACACAGCATAACCAGCCGGTCAAAAGAGGTGATTATCCCGCTGTATTCAGCATTGGTGCAGCCTCACCTGGAGTACTGTGTGCGGTTCTGGACCCCACAATTTAAGAAGGATGTGAAGGCCCTTGAGGGTGTCCAGAGGAGGGCAACAAAGCTGGTGAAAGGGCTAGAAGGCATGTCCTATGAGGAGTGGCTAAGGACTCAGGGTTTGTCTAGTTTGGAGAAAAGGAGTCTCAGGGGTAACCTCATTTCTCTCTATGGGTTCCTGAGGAGGGGAAGTGGAGAGGGAGGTGCTGATCTCTTCTCCCTGGTATCCAGTAATAGGATGCGTGGGAATGGTTCAAAGCTGCGTCAGGGGAGGTACAGAGTTGATATTAGGAAGCATTTCTTTACAGAGAGAGTTGTGCGGGGAAAYGTTCCCCCTGGGGTGGTCATGGGGCAGGCGATGGGGCTCGGGCAGCTGCTGGTCCCACAGCCCAAGCCTGGCCCTGGCCAGTGGGGAGCATCGGGGAAACTGCAGGGGCTGGGAGGGTGTCCTTCCCGAGGGACCTGGGCATTTCTTCCTCCCCTCCCCTTCCCCAGACAGCGAATGACCACGGCCTCTCTCCCTTTTGCAGTGTGCAACACCCACTGTTGCAGTGCCAGTGAGAGGAGGCAGCTCCTCGTCTTCAGCGCTCCCCAGCCCGCTGCAAAGTGCAGAGAGCATGGCCTCTGAGAGAGAGTGGAGCTGCCTCATCTGCTGCAACGATCAAGATGACATTGCCTACATGTCACCTGCCGCCACCGATTTTGTTTAGGCTGTACACTGCTGTACACTGCGCTGGACACTGCAGAAGCCAAACTGCCCCCTGTGCAGGTCAGGGATGATGGCCATCTTGTCCTTGGTGCAGTCAGATGAGGATTATTTGATGTTCAGCATCCCATGCCCCGCAGAGCCATTGGCTGAAGACCACCAGGACGAGCCGGGGGCTGTGGGGCTGGTGCCCAGGACTCAGTTGGGCAGCTTCCTTCCTGAGGTCTGGTGGACTTTTTCAAGAGCCACCCAAATAACATCAGGCCCCTGCTGCCATGGCTGCGACAGGAGCTCAGGGTGCTCTGCGAGGACCAGTGGTGGGAGGTGGCTGCGGTGGAGGGCATCATGCTGGCCTATCTGTGTCTCTGTGGGCTGGATGAGGAGGTGGTGGTGCAGGAGCTGCAGGGCTGCCTGCAAGAACACACGGGGACATTCATCCTCCGGCTCATCACTGCTGCTGTGCGCCTGTGCAGCAGGGAGATCTGCCAGCACCTGGGCCAGCAGGACCCCCGCGCTGCCAGGGGGAAGGACAACAGCTCTGCGACCAGCCCCAGCCCCACTGCTTCCCAGGGAGGGAATCCCGCCCCCCACCCAGCCCCCACAGCAGCCCTGCAGGTCTTGATATGGAGGAGCAACCCAGCATGTAGGTGGCACGCCACTGTTGGGGGCAAAAKCGATAGCCCAGCTCAAGTGCATCTACACCAATGCAYRCAGCATGGGCGGCAAACAGGAGGAGCTGGAAGCCATTGTGCAGCGGGATAGCTACGACTTAGTCGCCATCACAGAAACATGGTGGGACGACTCTCATGACTGGAGTGCTGCAATGGATGGCTATAAGCTCTTCAGAAGGGACAGGCGAGGAAGGAGAGGCGGTGGGG
>JAYKAV010003242.1:0-36592 GCA_035582835.1 Phoebastria nigripes
CGGTCCTGATCCTCCTTCTTCAAGTTCTCACTCTTCAGGAAACAGGGACTGCTTGGCCTGTATTCCTGCTGCTGCTTTCTGYGGCTCTATGGCTTTCCTTTGCCAGACTGCAAGGGATGTTTCTTCAAGCTRAACTGAAGGATGCATCAGCCTGCTCCTGGCTACACATGTGCATTGTGTTYRTGCTTGTGAGCATCGGCTCTGAAACAGATTCAGAAAAATAAAACCAGATCCAATCTTGTAGCCTTTGTGGTATGTGTCCTTGAAAGTGTTTTTTGAGCTTAAAAAACCCCTGGCGTAGTGAGCACAGGGAATAGCATAGCATAGCAAAGCATAGCATAGKTATGCTATGTTATGCCAAGAGTTCTGCCTGACAAGCTATGACCTTGGCCTGAGGGCTCCACCCAGGAGAGCAGMTCTCTGCATTGCAGGTCCCAGGCCCTTCCAGSAGACAGGGGCAGAGACGGGCACACCTACCGCATCACTCAGGCAGGGACTGAAGGCCCCAGGCTGAGCTGAGACACGTCCCCTGGGCCCTCGGCAGKAGACGGTGGGGGTGGGGGTCCCAGGGGAGGCCGGTCCCAGCCATTGAGGCCTACGAGCACCCCCAGGACCCCGGCAGAAGTAGACTTGCGCTGCTCTCATGCTCTCCTTTATACATTGATGGTTGGCCTCGTTGGAGACAAGAGTCTTGGGCCAGATGAACCTTTGCTTTGAGGGAGTATTAGTGTTCTCAGGCTCTTGTGTGTTAGTATGTTTTTCCAAGGGAAACTGCTCAGGCATTTCTAAAAATGAGTCCAAGGAGAAAAAAAAATCCATGGGGAAATGAGCAGGTATTGCTCACCTCAAGAAGATTGGCAAACATTTAGTYSAGGAGCRCGTCCTGCTTCAGACTGAGGGCTTGATCTTTGAGMCTCGCTAGCGTCAGAGATGTGGGGTTTTGCCATCCTGTGGAAACCCAGCTCAACTGGATGAACATAGCAGACTTTCAAAAACCGTCCTTCACACATGCTTTTTGCAAATTTGTTCAGGTGGTCAAATGATCTTGAGATGATCCACAGCTCTCACCCCCATCAGAAGGTACATGCYTCCCTCCCACAACGTGACAGAGCCAATGCCTAGGCTGGGACATGACTGCCCATTCAATSCCTTCTGCTAGTGMAGGKCTGGGAAGAAATGTCATCAGAGATTTCCTTAGCGTGTACTGGTAGGGAAAGAAGGAGGTAGGAAGGAGAAGCGAAGGGAAGGGGAAGGGAAGGAGAAGGGAAAAGGAAAAGAGTTGAGCTGGAAGGGACCTACAATGACCATCTCGTCCAACTGCCTGACCACTGCAGGGCTGRCCAAAGTTAAAGCATGGCATTAAGGGCGTTGTCCCAATGCCTCTTAAACACTGACAGGCATGGGGCATTGACTGCCTCTCCAGGAAGCCTGTTCCAGGGTTTGACCACCTTCTCGGTAAAGAAGTGTTTCCTCACGTCAAGTCCGAACCTCCCCTGAGGGATGCAGCTTTGAGCCATTCCCACCCGCCCTGGCACTGGATCCCAGGGAGAAGAGATCAGCACCCCCCTCTCCACTTCCCCTCCTCAGGGAGCTGYAGAGAGCAGCRAGGTCGCCCCTCAGCCTCCTTCTCTCCAAACTGGGCAAACCCAGAGTCCTCAGCCGCTCCTCAGAGGACATGCCTTCCAGCCCCTTCACCACCTTTGTTGCCCTTCTCGGGACACATTCAAAGCCCTTATTTTTAAGTGGTGGGGCCCAGAGCTGCACACAATACCCAAGGTGAGGCCACACCAATGCTAATTACAGCAGGATAATAGCCTCTTTTGACTGGCTGGTTTTGCTGTGTTTGATGCACCCCAGGATGCGGTTTGCCCTCTTGGCTGCCAGGGCACACTGCTGACTCCTGTTGAGCTTCCTGTCAGCCAGCACCCCCAGAGCCCTTTTGCAGSGCTGCTCTCCAGCCACTCCTCTCTCAGTTTAGACTTGTGCCCAGCCTTACTCCGTCCCAGGTGCAGAATCCAGCATTTGTTCTTGTTCAATTTCATGCCATTGATGATTGACAAGTGCTCCAATCTATCCAGATCCCTCTGCAAGACCTCTTGTCCCTCGAGAGAGTTAACAGCACCTCCCAGTTTAGTATCATCAGCAAACTTACTAACCATGCATTCAACTCCTGCATCCAGATCATTAATACAAATATTGAACAGAACTGGCCCTAGAATTGAGCCCTGAGGAACACCGCTGGTGACTGGTCACCAGTCAGATGTAGCCCCGTTCACTACAACCCTTTGAGCCCTGCCGTTCAGCCAGTTCTTCACCCTTTGCACCATGTACTTGCTCATCTCACAGTTAGACAACTTGTCCAGAAGGATACTGTGAGGGCCAGTAAGTCACCTCAATCAAATTTGGTCTTTACATACAGATATATGCAGAAATTATTGCCTGCTCGCCTCTCTGTTCTGCTTGCTCATGTCATAGTCTTCTCTCCACATTTATTACTTCTCATCTACAGTCTGAAACCAATTGGCTGGGGTACAACTAATTAACCACTGTGGATCAAGCACTGACTTCAAGATCCTCTAAATAATAACAGCCATAGAAAGGTTAATAATGATAATAATAATGTGTTGTTGTGGGACAAAATATCTTCATCATTTCCAATCATGTTTGTAACATTTTCGTGGGGCCACTAGGAGTCCTGGAGACTTCAGCATAACACATGTTCTTGCCACACTTCTGCATGCTCAAAGGCTGGTGAGTAAATAAAAATGGTCTCTTGCACCAGAGACCAGTTGCAAAATCATTTGGGAGTTCAGAAGCCTTTCTAGTGAAAAACCCATGTAATACACTGAAGGCAGTATTTTTAATTAGTCAAACCACATTACATCATATCAGAGCTGCAGTAGAGCCATCTCATTTGGTGGTAAGACCAGACATGCAACACAACAGCATACGTAGCCCTCAGGGGTACCAGGCAGTAACCCATTTTATCAGGAAAAGCAGAAGGTGACATCACATTCGGAAATGAAGGCCTTAATTTAGAAGTTACATAATTCTACACATTCTCAAAAGAGAAAAAACGGTAGAAAAAGACAGCAGTAAAATAAAAATTGTCGTCTTCTGTGAATTTAACTCATATATTTCACAGATTCATTACAAAACATTCAAGTCATTCATATCTAAGAGATAATAGCTGCTGGATTTTTTAAAAAGCTCTTATTACTCCAGGTCTATAAGAAAATTCTTTCAATTCAATCACTTTGGGACTAATGGAGCTAATTCGACTTTGTCCTAAAATCTTCTGGCTGGTTTAATTCAATAAATTCATCATTCTGTAACATATAAAAGTCTCTGAAAGTCTTTGTCAATAAATGGTTCTCATAGATGTACAGCCTAAGTCTTTAGAGTAACTAAACATTATCAAAAGTTAGCCAAATCTTTCCCCATGCATACTGTTGTGTAGATATTTTAAAACTTGTATAGGTCTAGAACTGGTTCCAAAAGCTGAATGTGCTGGATTTGGGTTGCTTTTTACACCAATTTTGTAATTTTTCTGGCTTCAAGAGAATGTACACATGTGCTTTGTTTTGTATGTATAACTTAATTAATACACTGCAGTTCTCCAAGTCGAGCAATGCATCTGTGCTGAATAAATTATTCTAGCATGAATCAAGAAACATGTCTTGTGTCCCTTTTATCAGGAAGCTTTTGAAGTAAGTCGTCATCCTATCATTTAATGAATGAACAAATTCCTTGACATTTAACATCATCCTGATCATAGTGTTTGCACAATGGAGGGTTAGGTGACACAATAAGGATTTATATAGCTCGTCATCTAAATAACTAGATTAGATGCATCTGAGAACAACTTACTATCCCATTCCTATTTGTCATTACAGTTTCATTTGTTATTGTATCACAACCTGTTCTCACGTACAGCTCAGTGCAAGCACAGTGCCCTCATCTTCCTTTTTTCTGTATGTTACATTTTACATGTTTATTTGAGCTCTCTACAATTTCAGCCAATTGCGAGAAAGCTCTTCTTGATCTTGGTCATATTTACTCGGGCACTGGTGATCTTTCCTCCGAGACTCTCAGGGTTTATTTGCTTATTTGTTGAGCAAAGGATCAGCTGCTTCCAATTTCACTTTTACACTGGTAGGGATCATATCTTCACTCATGGTCTGACAGATGAAGCGTATCTAATATTTTCCCCAAGTAGGAATGGTGAAGTAGCAGCACAGACCCGGCAAGGGCCAGATCAGGCAATGACTTGACATAGACGTGACATTTTTTTTTCTCGATAAGACAAGACCCAGGGTAAGGTAATTTCACCTACTTCAAACAACTTCTTTGAGATGCCAGATGGAAACATGGCCATGAGAGATACTGATCCTAATAATGCTGTTTCAGAAATAATAAACGCCACTGAGGTGACTGACAGTGTTCCTTTGCACTTTATGTTAAAACACTCTTAGTTCACTCTGTCCAGCCGCGATTTCTGCAAGGCAGAAGAGCATCGCTTTATCTTAATATTGCTTTTAAAATAAGAACTGGGAACTACATGTTTCTTCTGAATGTAGAAAGTGTCAATATAAATTAATTTTATGGTTCTATCTGAGTTTCTGTGGAGAGGCTCAGTGCTTGCAGCTGTAATTTTAGCCTGGGAAATAGGATGCCTGGGAAATAGGATGCCTGTGTGGCTGTGGCATTTGCCTACCTGTTCATCTTTTCTCCCTTACTCCCTCAAGGGACTTTTGCTGTTGGTTGATTTCTGGCCGATCTGACAGCAAGGCAGGTCCTCCCCGCCCGGTACTGTATCCTCACTAGCTTTGGGAAAAATCAAAGGCTGGGTAGAGGAGAGAGCCCCAGATTAGAACTCAGTTGATGGGCAGACCACATCACGAGCATGATGCTACCCCTGCCAGATGGCACACTTCAGCTATACCCCCTGCAATGGTACAGGCTGGRGATACTGGTTGGGAGCAACCCTAGCAGGCAGCAAGCTATACAAGAGCCCACAACAGTCCTAGCAGCGAAGGTGGCCAGCAGCACCCTGGGCTCTCCTAACAGGAACATGGCCAAGGGCAATTATTTTCCCCCTTTACTCAGAACTTCTTATACCACATCTAGGTACTGTGTCCAGTTTTGGACCCCCCAGTACAAGAAAGACATCAGTGTACTGCAGCAAGTTCAGAGAAGGGCCCCCAGGATAGTCAGGGCTGGAGCACTTACCCTGTGAGGAGAGGTTGAGGGACCAGGGTAGCTTCAGTTGGGGGAAGAGTCAGCTTCAGGCAGGCCTGACAGCAGTCTCCCTGTGCCTGCGGGGGCATGGGGGGTGAAGGGGATCATCAAGGGAATGGGGTCAAACTCTTCAAAGTGGTGCAGGGCAAGAGGACAAGGGCCAGCAGACATAAGTTGAAAGAAAAGAGGTTCAGAGTGGATATAAGGGAATGACTTTTTCATCTGGGGATAACCAGACAGTGGAGCAGGTTGCCCAGAGAGGTTGTGCAGTCTCCATCCTTCTTGGTTTTCAAGACCCAGCAGGAAGAAGCTCTGAACAAACTGGTCTGATGGCATAGTTAACTCTGCTTTGAGCAGGAAGTTGGACGAAAGACCTGCTGGGGTCCCTTCCAACCTGGGTTGTCCTACGACCTAGTCAGTCAGCAGTGGTTGAGAACACTGATGATACCTCATCATACCAGCTAGCAGAGGGGACAGATTGCTAAAAGGAGCTTATAATGAAAATCTAACATTATTATGATGGTGGTGCAGGTATACAAATGTAGGACACAAATCCAGAGGAAACCAGACTTCATTAGTTTTGATGTCCTCCCAAAATTGCCTTTATCTTATATTCCCATGGGCAAAGTTGCCTTAATCTCTTTCAGAATTTTAAATATGGGGGTGTGTTGACAGTAAAGCTTGTAACTTAGGAAGAAAACGAGCTAACTCCCCATTTCTACTTTTATGCAAAGAATGACATAAACCCAGCAATAACCTGACATTTTATTTGATAAAATTTTTTCTTAAATATTTCAAAGAAACTTGACTTGCAATGGTACACAATCTGAAATTAGTTCCCTGGCAGTCCCTTACGGTATCAGTTTCACTTGGGAAAAACTAATTAAATGTGAGTTCTCTTTGATGCAGGAAATAAATGTATTATAATCGCTCTACCTACAGGCGGCCCAAGTGCTTAATTAAACACAGCGCACGCATGGCACGACCAGAATCCATCGGCTTTTCCATGGGTGAGCAGTAGCAAGCAGGCCTGCCACCAAACAGAGGCCAAAGGGGAACTGGTGATCAAGAACTCTTGGGTGCATACTCCATTTTTAATGATGTTTAGGCACTGATTATTCTCCAAAATATGTAGGAGGGGCAAAGTTAAGAATATGGTCACCAGAGGCAGTTTCTGTACTCAGTGTAGATGGACTTTGTGGCAACTTTCTCCACTGAGCAGAGAAAGTAACTTGGCCAACATTGTAACTCCCTAACAGAAAACTTGAGTTGGGTTCCTTAGATGGGCTGATACGAACGTGAGCCATAGTTTCCAGACAAAGTCAATAGGGCTGCTTTCGTTTATGTTTCATTTGRAACATGCCACACAGCAAACAGCATGCAATTCAATTTATCTGCATAGAAGGGCAAAGGGCTGAGTCAACTCCACTGGATTGCTTCCTCACTGCTCCTGCTTGGGATATTGCCTGATAAGCTGATCTTTGCTTACTGTGATTCAGCTTTAGACAAATCCTGAAATTACCTCTTGTGATAAAATATATGCATCTGCCATTGAATGTAACTGATCTATGAGACCAATTTGAAAATCTGAGTCACTTCAGGTGCAAACATAAATAGCGAATAATGATTTTTTTTCTCATTTTTTTTCTTATTTGTAAATCCTTGATATGGCCTTTGCTAATGATGCATCTATCCTTTTTACTACCCACTTGATGTGTGAGTAAACACAGCACTGACTGAAGCAATAAATTACTCCTAATCCCCTATTAAGAAACCAGCTAGGCCAAAATGGGTCCAACTACTTCTTCATTCACAGCCAGTTTTTAACTCTCTTCACACCATAATATTCAGATTTAGACAATGTCCATTTCCAGCCAGCCTGCCAGAGGCCTGCTTAGTGGATTATACCTTTCTTCAATGCAGGAAGCTGGCGCAGTGTTTTTGGGCAATCTGTGACATGCAAATGCCTGAACAAATTCCTTTTACAAAAGGGCAGAGACAATGACTGAAAGGTAAGTACCTCAGCTCATTAACGCAGACAAGGGGGAAATGCCGATGTGTTTAGATTCGAGGATTTGGTTCTGTTAATAAACAGTCCAGAGTTCCTAGAAGAAACTAAGAATTGCTGTCAGTAGCTTTCAAATGCTGTGTGTTGTGGAGACAGTGATTAAGAAAAAAATGCCCTATTCTATTTAAAACCGCAGAGAGGAGGGGTGGGGGAAAGAGTACAATCCTTCCCCCTTCAGGAGAAAGTCAGGTGGGGGGGAAGCAAGTCCAGAGTTTTTGCAAGCTACTATAAAATCCAGCCAGCAAAGCGCAGGGTCATATTTTGCTCATCACCTTCATCGCTTCACTTGTTATCCTGCCTGTTACCTCAGCCTACCTGCTCATCACCTCTCTCCTCCCCAGCGTATTACTGGCATGCACTGGCTTGCCACTTGTGCTTCCTTTTGCCCCTTTCCTCCATCTTGCTGTGCCAGTCCAGCCCACTGCCCGTGACACCCCATCCCATTCGCAGCCCCTGGCATTGCTGCCATCTCATTTTCTGCCATCTCTTACCATATCTCCTGTTTCAATTCTGCCTGCCCTTGCTTGGCTCATCCCCCCCATCACCTTTTCTCTTTCTGTCCCCTATTCCTGTTTATCCTTTCCTTGTTGCCTCTTGCTACCACATCACCTCACTTGCTGCTTACCTTACTGTCTCATCAGTCCTTGCCTTGCCTTACTTCTCCTAGCCTGGCACCTGCCCTCACCTAATTCCCTTCACTGCCTCTCCCCTCACCCCCACCCCATCTCATTTTACTGCTTCATTTGCTGTATTCCTGTCCCATTGTCACCTTCCCCGGGTGGTCCCAAAGCTTTGTCCTTCTCTTTGTCAATCACCCTCAACACCTCTCTGCTTGCCTCTGCTTTCCCTTCTCCTAGCTGCTCTCTTTCCCACCATGTAGGCACCTCGCTACTTCCATTCACTGCCTGTTCTGGCCAGCCCCATTTGCTGCCTGCCGCCTCCTCCTTTTCTCCCAGCAGCCATGTTTGCTCTCTACCCACAATATCTTTGTTTACCGCTCCACTTACTGCTTGCTCTTGCTCCCCAAATGCCCAGGACCTTTCTCAGATCTCCTTGACATGCCATGGTCTGCCATTTCTTATTGCCCCGTTTGCCATCCTGCCTGCTCCTGCTGCTTCATTTGTCTCCTCCTGTCAGGAGCTGCCCTGTTTGCAGACAGGTCTCACAACTTCTGTTTCCYGTCTGCTGCCCATGCTTGTTCACTCGCTGCCTGTCACCATCCACCCTCATCACCTAACTTCTCCTCCCCTTACTGCTTCCTCCTGCCACTCTGTCTCCCCTGCATTTCCCACCTCTCCTCACTGACTCATTCCCATGCCACTAGCATGTATTGCTGCCCATTGCCACCTTTCCTCACACAGCACAAGCCCCTTCTTTTGCTGCTTGTCTTCACCACCTCCCTTAGCTATCTGCTCTCACTGCCGCTCTTGCCAGCTTGTTCTTGCCACCACTTGCTTCCTACACTTGTAAACGTGTCCTTCCTATGACTTCTCAAGGCTGTGTTTCTGGATTGCACTCTCAACCTTTTCTTGCTGCCCATCACCATTTGTCTACACTGCTCCCTCCTGCCCTCATCACCTCATTTCAATACCTGACTTGCTGACCACTCTTAACTTTCATCCTGGACCATGTTTATCATCTCTCTTTACCAGCCTGTTTGCTGCCTTCTGCTGTTGCCAGCCCCCTGCCTCCGCTTTGTGCCTCATTTGCACCCTATGCTCAGTGTGTCTTTTCAAGCCTCTGTCTGCTGCCTAACTTCATCCTCAGCTTGTTGCTCCATATGCTGCCTGCTTTCTCTGCGTTGCCCAGAAGCTGCATTTGCTGCCCATTTGCTCTTCTTCCCCTTTGTTTCCCACTTATTGCCCTGCTTGTCCCCCTCCTCTTGCTAGCCTGTCAGACATGTGCCTCTCCCATTGCTGCATAGYCTGCAGCCTGCTCTTGCCACGTCACCAGCACTTTCTGCCTGTGATTGCTACTTCATTTGCTGGCAAGCCTCTTCATCCTCCTTACCAGCTGCTCTCAAAACTTCCCTTGCCTGTAGGCTTACTGCTCTAATGCAGCTACCTTTCATCGCTTCCCATAGCTGCCTCTCCTCCCCGACTCCTTAGCTGCCTGCCTTCAATGCCTTTCCAAGMGGTAGTATTCAACTCCGTGGTGGGTTGACCCCAGCCAGCAGCAAAACTCACACAGCTGCTTGCTTATTCCTTCTCCCAGTGGGAGAGAACAGGAAGAGCAAAAGCTAGAAAACTTGAGATAAGGACAGTTTAATGCAGTTAATAAGTGAAATTGATAAGTGAAGACAGTTTAATAAGCAAGGGAAAGAGGGGGGGRAAAGAAAACAATGCAAAAGCAATCATTCACCACCTCCCACAAGCAGACCAATGCCCAGCCAATCTCTAAGCAATGGCTACCTTGGAAGACACTCCTCCCTCCTTCCCCCCCAGTTTTATTGCTGAGCATGACGTTGTATGGTATGGGATATCTCTTTATCCAGTTTGGGTCAACTGTCCTGGCTGTGTCCCCCATTGCGGGGGCAGAAGGAGGCAGAGTAGGAAACAGATAAAACCTTGAGCCTGTGCAAACACTGCTCAGCAATAGCCAAAACACTGGTGTGTTATCAACACTGGTTTAGTCACAAATCCAAAATATAGTACCATACGGCACCATGGAGAAAGTTAACTCTATCCCAGCCAGACCCAGTACAATTTCCTGCCAAAACAGCTGTCCTTTAGTGGCCCACACTTGTCCTCACTCCTACTTTTAATCACCATGCACTCCTCTCGCTCCCTTTCAGCACGGTTGTATCTATTTGCCTTTTTATATGCCACCTGCCCTCATACCCTCCTTACCTACATAACTACTCATCTCCTTCTGACATGGCTCTGTTCTTGTTGATTCACTTGCATAATGTTTCTGTTACCTGATCCTGTCTCATTTTCTGCTTTATTTTCTACCCTGAAGCATAGCAGTGGGGGTGGTTGCTGCCTGCCCACTCCAGTTTGCTTATCATTAGCCCTGCCACCAGTCATTTCTACTTCTCTCTGGCAGTGTATTTTCTGTCTCCTGCTGCCTGCTCCCAGTCTAAAAGGACTTCCTGTCGCATCTTCTGGAAACCTGTCCTTTCACTCTCCTTCAGATGGTCTATGTGTTTGTTATCATCTCCACCTCTCACGGCTGAGTCAGCGCTGCTGTCCTGTTAGCCAGCTTTTCCTTAGGGCCCCTTTGCCACCTCTACTGCACCCTGCCGCATCACCTAATTTTCTCCCCAACTTCTCTCTGACTTGCTTCACAGCCTTGTATTTACCAGATAGTCCTACCTTGGTCATCACTCCAGCCTGCACTTACCGCCTCTCCCCGCAGCCACGTTTACAGCCTGTTCTCTTGCCTTATTTATTSTTAACTGTGCCGCTGGTCAGAGCCATTTCTTCTCACTGTTATGCCTGTTTCCACCTATTCCAGATGCCAAAATGACCACTTCTCCTTCTGCACTGTTGGTTTTTTTACCCTTTTGTCCCAATCTCTCCATCCCCTTCTTTCACCTCCTCGCGAAGCTTCGTTTCCTCTCCCTCTCCTTGCTGTCCCTGGTCCCTGCCTCAGCTGCAGTCTCCCTTTGATCTCTCCTGATGCACCATCACATATCTGATTTGCAGCCCCAGCCTATCTTTTCACAGCTCCGCTTCCTCCAAGTGCTCACTGACTGCTCCATCACCCAAACACTGCCAAGCCTCTCCATATTACTGCTTGCTGTACTGCTGTTGTCGCTCTTCCCTCCTCTCGCAGACCTGTTAGCCAGCCATCCCCATGCTGCTGCTCCCTTTCCCATGTAGCTCCCCTCCATCTTACTCCTGTTCACAGACTCCTCCTTTCCAGTTTCCAGCTGTTTTTCTCTATTGCTTTTTTCTATTATTAGTTCTTCCGCCAGCCATAGCTGCGTCTCCTCTGCAGCCTACTGCCACCCCATTTATGACCTGCTTTTGCTATCCCCCTTCCTTTAGTGTGATCGCTGCTGTACTTTACCACTGCCCCTCAATCCTCCCACCCCATCAACTACCTGCCATCACCGTCTCTCCTTGTAGCTGGGTTTACTTCCTGCCCAGCACATTTCTCCTCAACAGCCCCTTGGGGTTTCCTCATCCCGGCCATCGCTTGGCTCCCTCCTCATCTGCCACTTTGCCTCCTGCTCTGGCTTTCTCCTCTGGTAGTCCAGCTCTTGAAGTCTCCATCACTGCCTGCTTCATCTGCCTCTCCCACCTCCATCATGCCCTGCCTACTCTTGCCACCTTCTCTCACAGGCCCTTTTCTTCCTTTTAGCCTTACAGCCTCACCAGCACTCCTCACAGCCCAGCTCACCTTCTGTCCAAATCACCTCGCTTGTCTATACTACCTGCGGCATGCCGGCACCTCCCAGRCTGTGGGGGCTTTCACAGTCCCTTATCAACACTACATTAGCATCTTGTTTTTATAAGCTCCCCGGCCACCTAACCTTCCTGCCTGCTCAGGACATCACCTGCCTTGTTTTCCTCCTTCCTTGCCAAACAACTCACTCCCTACCTGCAGTGTCTCCCCTCCCACCCAACTTCTCATCTCCTTTCACCACCTCACTGTGATGACTGCTGATTTTCTCAGCTGCTGCATTCACTGCTCTCCCATGACATCCTCCCCATCCCTTTCTTCAGTCCCCTTTGCCACCACCACCTCCCTTACCTGATGCCTGCCCTTTCCCACACAGTTACCTGCCATTTACCACCCACCCCTCAACTGCAGCTCTCCACTGCTGTCCCATTTACTACCAGTGGTTCTCTCATCTTCCCCATTTACTGCTGCTTCTTCACCACCTTGTTTCCCACCTTTTCTCACTGCTTTTCTTTTTAACACCAGGCTGTGCTTGTCCCCATCATTCTCTTTTCCCCTTTCCCTCTTCCCCTTTCTATTGCTCTATTTATCATCTGGTAGCACACCCGCTTGTGGCTTCACGTACCTGCTCATAACCTTGGCCTGTTACAAGGTTATTCAGCCCATTAGCCTTGCCGCCAGAGTTGCTGGCACTTCACACTTCACCTTCTCACCCAACTTGCTAGTCCCTCCTCGAGATACTCACCATCTCCTGCACCTCCTTCCTCCTCCTGCTCCTCCCTCATCACCATCAGTGCTGCCCTGCTCCCCACCATTGTCCCTTCACTACACTTACTCCGTACCTCCAAAGGGAAATCGCAGCCAAGCCTCAATCTGCTCACTCCCGACTGTGTCACTGTCCCCTCCCTCACTGCCCAAGGTCATTGTGACCTGGTACTGCTCCCTTCCCAGCCCCTGGGCACTGTTATTTCTGTCTGTGGCAGCACCCCTACCCTGCCGTCCACCGTAGCCCTACATGCATGAAGTACCATATGATTTATTTTCTCAAATTCCTCATTTTGGAAAAAGGATCTTTGGCTCTTAGCAGCTTAGGTTTTATTGCAAGTCGATGAAAAATTAACTACAAAACGCCCCATGGCTGGATTTTCAAAGTTATTCAAGCATGTACAAAATGGCCTCAGGGGCCCAGCTCAATTTTCAACCATATGTGGGCCACTTAAGTTGGCTTCTTGAAATTTCTCTAAGCTGGTCTTGTTAAAGGCCTAAATAGATGTGAAAATTTGGCCACAGATTCCCTTTGAGGCTGAGGGAAGAAGGGGAGAATATTCTGGGTTTCTAAACAACTTGCATGCTTTTGAAAATGTACCGCTGGCTTCTTAGCCCTAAAATAACTAATTATTGGACTAAAGAGTTGATTATAGTAGAGCATCTTTCAGGAGAAACATGTCATATAAAGGCTAAGCATTATTAGTGAAGGTGTGAATTTTCTTAAGATCATTGCTCTCTCCCACACACACTGCTGAAATGGGCTAAGCTCAAAAGTAATGTACAAAAGATATCCAGGGGGTAGATTATAGAGTGTTACATTTAAAACCTATGGTACCTAGAAGGATCTGTTATTTATTAATGTGTCTACAGGAGAAAGAAAAAAAAAAAAAAGAAAAAATTAGAGGCCAAGCCAGAGTGAACGAGAATTGTTTGAATGAGCTACACATCTAAAATGTAACATTGCAAGGTATTCCTATGCAAAGGAACAAAGTCTTTGTATTAAATATGGCTATTTGTAGCATTTTACCTACAAAAGCTTAATATCTGTTTTTTCACATGATGTATTCCTCCAGGGGAGAAAAAGAGGGACCAACCAAATTGTAAACATCCAGACTTTAAGCAGTTGAATAAGCAATACCTTATTTTGGCTGTAGGAATAAATGGAGGGAAGTTGAGGACAGGCCAGTGGATTATCAATTAAACATATACCACCTTTTTGGTGCCAATCTTAGGACTGGGTAAGGCTTTTCTTGAGAAGTGATCCAGGTTCACAACATGCCCTTCAGATTGAAAGGCTCAGAGAAATATTAATGGGACAAAGTCTGCAAAGCTACATGAATTTCCTGCTGAATAGTATCAAACTATAGCTGCTTTATTAACGTCCTCTCAATGGGACCACATTATAAAAGAACACCGATATTAAAAAAAAAAAAGCTCTAGGCTCTTCCTCAGCCATATGGTACATAACAACAGTGAGGTAATCTTACACAGGTATGGATAGACCCAAATAATTCTTATTTGGCTGTATTTATTAAAGTTCATCTGGTGGGTTTAGCTTAGATTTCTCCATAGCAAATAGTATAATTTGAGGATGGCTGGTTTGGGACTCTACTTAATAGGCAGAGCTGGATTGCCCTTTGGATGTTCTGCCACGTTCTCCAAAAGGTGGTACTTGTACTTCAACTTCTCACCTTTATTGGCAATATTCACATAAGGAAGACTTAATAATAGAAGGCAAAAGAATCTGAGAGGGCAAACTCCTACAGTAAGCAGTGATCCAAAAGCAATTGCAGCTCCTCCTCCAGCTAGTTCTACTTAGGGATTGCCATTTCCTCTGTCTCTCCTGGCTGCTAAGCTATTACAGAAATATAATGATCTGCAAATGAGGAGGAAAAGTGTGAAAAAGGAGAAAAAAATGTGGACACGAACCTGTATTAGTAGAATCTTGCTTTGACTGTTAACACACCACTCATAGCTCTGTCAAATTCCAATGCAGTGGTCTTGGCTCTTCACGGTACCTGAAATAGCCCCAAATTAATAAATTGTCTCTCTCACACTGGATGAGTGAAAGAATTGAGCATACTTTTTTACCAAGCCTGATTTTACTGGGTTATGCAGTTTATTTTTCATCTTAGAACTATGTTTATCAGAAAGTCTGCATCTAAATAAACCTCCACAGTTTTAACCTAAAATGGAAAATGCTGGTGCTCTTTATATTGATTGTTTCTCCAAATTTAAATATGCAGTAATTGACATAAATAGAAATAATTTACAGAAGCAGCTGTAAATGAGATGTCACTTTGCAAACACTGTTTGTATATAGCCTTTGTACACAACCTAATAATAAGCAGGGCTCCAGAAGTGTTCACGGAACTGAAAATGGATCAACCCTGCCATAAAAATAATAGGTCATTGCCCCAGGTGGCTAATCCTTGGAAGGATCATGAGGGTGCAACAAGCAATCAGAATTACTGACCCACTAAATTATTGTGCAGTTTCAAAAACTCAACATACATTAGTATAGTTTATGTGGTGTTTTAAAGGCATTCTATACACGGTCTCCTCAGCAAGGAGCATGCAATTCTGAAAACCAAAATGCTCTCAGGCCAATTGAGAGGGATGTTTTTTTCTTCTGAGCTTTTCCACTCAATAGAAACATTGGGCTGAGTTTACCTCCTATGTAACATTAGCACCATCTTGAATTTTTCCATTAAATCTTTATCAGCAGAAACAATTTTAAGAAATACCACAAATCCTGTATTAAAAATAAGCAAATCTCTGTTTCTCCCTTCTGCTATTAAGTTCTTATGTCTTGCACTTAATATATTATTTTATTTTATGAAATAAGAATAAAAACAACCTGATGCTCATCCAGCCATCTGGCATAAACAATAAACTGTAGTTAGAAAGGTCACAGAGACTCAGGGGCTTGAGCACAAAACATTCAGAATATCAAATATGTAAAAAATTAGAAGTATCTATGTAATGCGAAATTCTTTCAAGCTGCGTACCAAGATCTAAGATTTTATCAACTGCAAAAAGTATACACTACTCCCCTATGCCACCACTATACTGCTGGATTTAATCTGGCTATGGTAGCTCAAGGTATTTTTCTCTGTTAAAGTAACAGCAGAGACAGTACTTGGGACAAAAACCTGAAAAATTTCTCTCACATATGTAAATGTACGAAAACTTTTTGTGCACATTTCACCCTCATATATGTAATAACGTATTATTAATGATCATATCTATTAATATAGCCAACAGATTACTTCAACCATTCAGACATTGTGTAAAATACATCAGTATCTTTCGAAGATAGGAAGTACCCTAACATCCATATAGTAATCCTGAAACAAGCGATTTCAGACAGTGGTGAACCAGACCTGAAACCTTACTAAATACAATTTACTAATACTACATATTTATTGAATAGGCATAACATTTTATGTGTATGTATTTATGTGAAATATAATTTGAACTCTGCTTGTCTTTAGAATCATCTGCCCTCCAATATAAGAAAGACATTTTCACTTTTTAAAGTTCTTTAATGTTCTTTAGGAAAAGATAAATCCCCAAGTCTGCTTTCACCCCATGCCGTGCACTACAAAGTGGGCACTTATTATTGATCAAATTCAACCATATGAAAGAGATCTAAGTCCTAGGCCCCATTTAACATCAGTTTTGAGGGCTGTGGTTCCCTCGAACAGGATCACTTGTGCTGATCCCCTCCTGTGCAGACCTTGCTTTATGGGGTTGAGAAAAAGCCAAATGTCAGTTGATGAAAGTCAGTGATGCTGGTGGAATTATGCCTGTTTATATCAGTCGAAAAGCTGCATCTCAGGAGTCTGACCTTTTACAATAGAAAGTTGATCCTTAAAATACTGCAGGTCTGTATTAAAAAKAATATTTTAAGAAGCTGTTTGGCTCTTAATGGGTTTTGCATTTGCTATTTCAGTATTCTCTACTCTAAMTATGGGTTCCTGGAAAGAACATAATATTTCTCATATGAATAATTGTTCCAATAATTGGAACTACCAGTAATTCTATGCTTTCAGGAAACAGCAATGATATGCCTCAAGCCAGATTCCCATTTCACGACATCTCCATCATGGCACCTTCTCTGGCGCCTGTTTTGTGAACCACAGCCTTGGCTGCGTAGAGTAGAATCTGTCATAGCTTGCCAAAAAATGCATGTGCTTTCTATGAACATGACACAAGATGAAACAACATATTTATTGTTTTGCTTGACACTTTCAGGGAAAGACTTTGTTTTGAACTAAACGAGATTCTCTCTTTTTCCTCTGTTATTTTTCCCACTCTAGGAAAATGGGAGAGAAGCAAGAATTCACATTTTGGCCTTTTACAAAAACAATCTTTTGATGGGGTTTACCTYTCCTTTCCCTCCAATAAAAGCAAAATAAATATTTTTACGCAGATGGAAAAATTCTGTGAAAAGCTGTGTTAGTTATGAAAATAGCAATCTTGACCAAAATTTTGAAATATTTTCAGAAAGTTTGCTCAGTTAGAATCTGTCGTGGTTTACCCCTGGCAGCACCTAAACACCATGCAGCCGCTCGCTCACCCCCCACTCCGGTGGGATGGGGGAGAGAATCGGGAGGGCACGAGTAGGAAAACTTGCRGGYTGAGATAAAAACAGTTTAATAATTGAAATAAAACAAAGTAGAACAGTAATARTAACAGTGATAACAACAACAACAACAGGATATACAAAACAGGCGATGCACAATGCAACTGCTCACCACCCGCCGAGCCGTGTGCCCCAAAAAACACGCGAGCCCGTCCCGGGACCCAGAGCCCCCCACCCCCCACTTAGTTTTTATACTGAGCATGACGTCACATGGCACGGAATACCCCATTGGCCAGCTGGGTCAACCACCCCGGCTATGCTCCACCCGCCAGCTTCCCATGCTCCTGGCAGGGCATGGGAGGCCGAAAAGTGCCCGGTGCAAGCACCACCCAGCAACACCCAAAATATCAATGGGCCATCAACGCTCCTATTATACCAAACCCAAAACACAGCACACCCCCCCAGCTACTGGGAAGAATGTTAACTCTGTCCCAGCCGGAACCAGGACAGAATCATAGAAGAGTTTGGGTTGGAAGGGACCTTTAAAGGTCATCTAGTCCAACTCCCCTGCCATGGGCAGGGACATCTTCAACTAGRTCAGGTTGCTCAGAGCCCTGTCCAACCTGACCTTGAATGTTTCCAGGGATGGGGCATCTACCACCTCTCTGGGCAACCTGTTCCAGTGTTTCACCACCCTCAGCATAAAAAATTTCTTCCTTATATCTAGTCTAAATCTACCCTCTTTTAGTTTAAAACCATTCCCCCTTGTCCTGTTTAGTTGATATAAAACTTGATGAATTCCATTGATTTGCATGTGGAGACAGCCTCTGTTGTGCCTATTTCCTCTTTCAATTTGAAATGTAAAAACGTTTCTGTTTTTTCTTGTAATTCAGTTTGCTATTTTTGTACATTTGACATACATTTTAATATGTTCTCACTCTTCTCTCTGACTATCCAGGAATAAGACTGATTCTAAACCAATTGTTGTAGAAGTTTAAATATTTTTAATTACAGGACAATGTAAGTGGAAGATTTGAGAGGAGAGTGTCATAACTCCTTCCTGCTGCCTTGGTTTGTAAACGGTCATTTTTAAAGTAGGTTATTAATATTTTATGCCTTTTTCTACTAAACTAATTTCTCAACTATTTTAAATGTTTTGAAGCTAGAATTGTAAATGCAGTGACAGGAATTTCCGTAGTTTTATTTTCTTTCTAAAAGAAGGTCCAAATCCTTTGGGTTTCCTAATTAAGAAAAGAAGTTGGAATGGTAAATTTCTCATTAACAACAAATACAGTACATTAAGGCCAAGCCTTCAATATTCCACCTATCTTAGCACAAGGGAAGTTTGATGACATGTGTTGTAGTTAAGTCAGCTATCCAATAATACTGTTTAAAGCCTAGGAATCCAATTACAGTCTTTGCTGGCTGCAATTAGTGACACTTTTTGGTGGTTTTTTAGCCAGGGCTTTAAAAAGCCCTGAAGAGAATCTATTGTCTTCCTCTTTTTTGTCTTTTAAAAGATTGTAAGATAGTCAAAGGCAAGATCCAGTTCATACATGGCCAGATAGCAGACTAAAGAGGAAATGTGTCCTGCTTCTGACTTTCCTTTCCCACTGTTGTAAGACGAGGAAGAGCAAGTTAGACTGTGCAGCAGTTTTTGCAACAGTGTTCCTTGTTACCGAAACCTGAGTTACCAGCAGATGCTAGCGTGCATCACACCTCCTGAGGGATGGCCATAGACTCAGTTTGGTAGCAGAGCTTCAGGCAAAGTAATCATCAGCAGGGCAGGATGCTAACTCAAGGTGTTAAACACCTTGTGATCACTTTTGTTAAGAAACCAGAACTATCATGGATTGGATTTAAAGTCCTCCTGCATCTTGTGGTAGACCTGCATCCCACTCCTCTTACACAGGCCCTGGGGACTGTCCTGCGCTTAACAACCTCAACTTCAAACTGGACATCTTGTACTACTCTCCGGACCACAGTAGCACAGAGACATGAGTAAGCAGCTCCTCTACGGGTCACAGTTTCTGTGTGGCCTTCACCGCACAACACTTCAGTGGAGGCTGCGCTCTCTGTATGGGCAAGCCCACAAAGCAGCACAGCAACGTTCCTGCAAGCTCTGGGGAAGAAGCTCCTTCGCAAGGGCTGCATCAGTGAGCTCTGCACAGGACCGGCATGAGGGTTTACATTCATGCTGCCATTTGTACACACATGGAAATATTTTAGTTTTGTAGAGATGTATGAAAAATGACATGGGGTTTTGTGCTTCTCTGCTGATACAGGCAGTAGTCAGGAGAACTGGAGCAAAGTAAGAAGAGCTGTATGGAATATAATCTCGTGTCATCTATTAACAGGTCTCTTGCTCAGTGTTTTCAGCTGAGATTGCTAACATCAATAAAATTTTTAAGTGAAGGACACTGTTAGGATAATCTAGTCTGATCTTCTGTTGAGTCACAGACTGCAGGCTCTGGCCCAGTAATTCCTACGCCAAGCCCACAACATTTCCTTGCACTAAGGTATACTTGTTCAATATTCCAAGTAGTGCCTCTATAGCTACAGAAATGACCGAGCAAGAAAAACAGGAAGCTAAACAACATTTACTTTGCCATTTTTCTGTCTCTTATCATCATCATATCTCACCTTTTTTGAAACTACTGATAGATTATGTTCTCAAAAATGCACTTAAAATTGAGAATTACTATTTATAAAATGGGCAATAGAGTTAGAGGATAGATTAAGTGATTTTTCTGAAGGTCACAGTATTTATGAATAAACCACAAAATGAGCCGATGTTTTCCGCAATCTGTCTTGACACACAATGCTATTTCTTGGAATAAATACAAGGCAGTTTTTTTCCTGTGCTTTAAGATCAAGCAGAATTCATATAATTCAAAATAGCTCAAAACAGTAACAATAGCCACTCAACATAGTCAAAGTCCTTTTATGAGTCACGATGACAAAACAAGTACCTTTGTGAGCAGCATGGGCAGACTCCATTCATCATAGATAACAGGTTATCTGAATCTTCCAACCTTACGATACAGGCTGGCTCATTTTTAGTAGGAGACCGCATATTAATCTTCATTCCTTCAGGCAGTGTATATTTTAATAACTCTTAAAGGGAAATTTAACAATAAGAGTCCCAGCTATACATACATCTATATTCATATACAACAATTGATTAGAAATTAGAATCTTCATTCTAATTGAACAAATTTTTTCAATTTTCAGCTGGGGCTTCTTGCATGATTTCTGGATGACCACCCTTTCATGAACTGCAAACTTCATTGTGAGATAGGGATTTAAAAAAAAAANGCTAAAAAACATTTCATTTTTACAGTGGTGAAACACTGCATAACATAATTGCAGTAATAGAAGAATAATGTCATAAAAATTACAATTATGCAAGCAAGTAAATACAATTTACTGTGGGGTCAGGGCTTTCAAAATTCACCCATTCCAAACATGTATTTTTCTTTCAACAAAACAGTGTGTTGCAATGGCAAACAGCACCAGTGATGTTTTTTATCCATCTTGAAAGCTGTAGCTGTAGGTTTGAAAACAAACCAACTGATCAGGCACTGTCATTTCCACAGGCTTTTCAAAGGCCTTCCKGTTTCTAAAATTTTAGCAAACTTCCTAAAAGTTTTATTAAACCTTAAGTATTTTCAGTCTCCATTTGAGACTGCCTCCTCTAATGTAATTGCATCTTTTGATATAAATGGCAGTTTCACATTTTAAAATAGGATTTTATTCACTCTGTATTGTGAGGTGATATGACACAATAGGTATAGAAATCCTAAAAGACAGATTTAATAGATCTAGGATCTCTTATCACGTCCTTTTTCAGTTCTTATTTGACAAATGGCTTTCAGATGAGCTCTCCTGAGGAGATAAGCCAGAATCTTTTTATCAGTTCCATTGCCCTTTTCATAAAGGTTCTTTTAACTAATTTTCTTCACTATGTGCCTTTTTTCCTCTCAACAGTTTATTAAGCCTTTGCTTTACATTAATAAGCATTCTGTATCACTTCGGATTTCAGGTAGTCTGAAGAGCTTCCATTTTTTCCTTTTTTTAATTTTAAGAGAAGTCATTCTTTCCAAATATTTTTTATTTAACTTATTAGGTATATCAAGCAACATTTTTCAAATTATCTTGTTGGCCATGTTACATAAGGCACAATTATTGGCATCCACTACATCACATTCTGTATCATCAATATATTTTTAGTGGCTATTTTCATCTTTTTAATGAGAGAAACGCATCACGTGCTTTCTCACACAATCTCCATGACACCTCAGGGAAGGCCATGAAGGGTTACTGTTAATGTTAACTTCATGCACCTTTCAGGGATTTATTTTAACACAGTTTCTGCTTCTATGTAATGCACTGTTTCTCACATATCTGCTTATCACATTTGGTGTAGGAAAGCCTATTAATGCTTTTTCTCCTGCTATGTATGTTTATTGGGTGCCAGGTGCTGGCGGGGGGATCTGCAGGGGTCTCTGTGAGGAGAGGCCGAGGAGGGGCTGCCTTGTGCCGGACACAGCCTGTTCCAGTGGCCCCACAGCTGAGCCTGGGAGAGGGGAGGGGGAAGGAAAGATGTTTCAATGCCTGTCCTTCTATTTCTCAATACCCAAATCTATTTTAAATGGCAATAAAATTAAATTTCCCCAAGTCAAGTCTCTTTTGCCCATCACAGTAATTGGTACGTGAGCTCCCTGCCTTTATCTCAACCCACGAGCCTTTTTTCTCCCCCACCCCMTCGAGGAGGGTGAGCGAGCGAGCAGCTGGGTGGGCGTTTGGCCCTTAGGCAAGCCTACCCCACCACAACATGCTATAGAATATTTCTCCCCACAGACTGTGWCTGTCACTTTGTCAGAGGCAGCAGCAGCAGACCTGGGAGAGATGGTTAAAGGTGGCTCTAATGCACAGAATGTGTTTGGGAAATTGCCTTCCATGCGGTGCAAGGTTTATTCCCAACACGGAAGCTGATGGAGCCCCTGGGCCACAAGTCTGCTCTTCTGCTGTTGTGAAGCCCCATGGGATATCTGTTTTTTCTAGAAAGGCTGGTTTTAACCACCACAAAACAGTCCCTTCGCCCTCCCCTTTCCCAGCCCTCCATAGGATGCAGGCTTGGCAGCCTGTGCTCTATATTTAGCATCTGGCTCTAGGGAGATAGCTAAGACCCCATCCACCCCCTACCACAGATGTACTTSCTACATACAGTAAAAGATCATTAATAAAACACTGCCCATTCCCCTTTGAAGACAGCAATTTCTTACCCTGCAGATACGTATATATCTCTGCTTTCCAAGAAAAAAAWTCTGCGTCTCTCACACACATACACACATACTCACTTTCATTGGTATGTAGAGAGAGAGAGAGATATAAAAAGGCTGGTCATTTCTGCTTCTTAAGACAGGCAGTTGCCTCCAGTTTTTAGCTCAGTTAAAAAAAAAAAAGAGATCTGATTGTGTTTAGTGGTAAAGTTTGGAAGCAAATTTGTAAGCTTATTAATTAAACAGAGTTGGTGTGGCTGAAGGAAGTAGGTTGGGACAGTCTGAGAAAACGTGAACAGCATCCTTTCAAAAGTTTACATAAATGTTACAAAATTGGAGGCATCACTCTGTTTATCCCTGAAGGGAAAAAGAGAAAATTCATACCTCCATCCAAACTGAGTTCTTCACTCTTTCTACAGAATTTTATTCCATTACTTTTGACTGTATATACAAAACACAGGAGCTAATTAAAATAAATTGAACTATTTGAGCAAGAACCAAGAAACAAACACCCAAAGGGGTACCTGAACTGTCTATTAAAGAACTATTCATAATGTAACTATCCTCACAGGTTCTTCCATCTACTGTATGTCCTTTAAAAAAAACCAAACCAAACAAAACAGGAAGAAGAAAAAAAAATTGTTTCTTGCCACATATCCAAGGAATCCCCAGCTTTTTTCCCATTTCCTGGTAAATACGTATGTAATGACTTTTAATATTACTCTATTAAAATATGTAGCTTATATGATTCTAACTAAGATAGGCAAATTATTCCCATTGCCCTCTTACCCCAACAAATTACAGGCACTACATAATTCTACATTTAAACATAATTTTTTAGACTAACTAACTTCATCATTCACTGCCTATCTATAATTTTAAACAAACCTGGAAAAAAAAAATTATCAACAGGCCTGAGCTTTTAAGTGTTCTTTTTCCAACTCTGGCTGCTCTTTATAAGAATGATCTAACATATCTATAATATATTAATTGTTTACCACCATTTAGATTATTCATGCAGTCCAGAAATTACATTGCTTCACAAGAATTTTAATTTGTGGTTTCTTCTCTTTTTTTTGTAAATGAAAGTCTTCCAAGACTTCAAAGAACAAAGGATATGCAGATTTCTTTCATTCTGACTTATTCAAGAGAATACAAAACATTCCTTTCCAAGGGGCATCAGAGAACTTCAGCATGACGATTGTTGTGTTCCCAGTTAAAGAGAGCTCATTAAATCATGGCTTAGAGACCAGATAATGGGGGAGTGTAAAAGACTGAACTTCACAGATTTAGTCTGCCCTGTATGGAAATTCAACTTCTGCACTCCTTGCAGTTTTTCTCCCCAGAATAAAGTAGATTCATTATTAATCTGAAGGAGCTCCTGGGGCAGTTTCTTTACCGGTTTTGGTATCTTGATCAAGAATTTAGAAAAAATATACCAAGGGACCTTATGACCAAAACAGTATTCTCAGGGCTATTTGTATCCTATCAAAGAATTGTAATTTAAAAACGTATTTCAGCAAAGAAAGCTGCTCTTTTCAAGAGAGGCACTTAAACTACTAGTTCCACTGAGATTAAATTGCACTTTTTCATGAATAAACGCTGTCTTATATCAGGCTCACAAACAATGATCTCAACTTCAGACTAATTACCCACGTGAGCAACCTTGCACCAGTCTGAGTAACTGGGTCAAAATCTGGCTTCACATTTGTGAGCACTCTTGGATTATGAATTTCAAGTACATTTAAGGAGTTAAAACCTAATCCAGGAAAAGCATTCAGGTGCCTGAGTGCTCTGTTCAGCTGYATCTTTGTGCTGGTTTTAGCTGGGATAGAGTTAATTTTCTTCATAGTAGCTAGTATGGGGCTATGTTTTGGATTTGTGCTGAAMACAGTGTTGATAAYACAGGGATGTTTTYRTTACTGCTGAGCAGTGCTTACACAGAGTCAAGGCCTTCTCTGCTTCTTAMGCCACCCCACCAGCGAGTAGGCTGGGAGTGCACAAGAAGTTGGGAGGGGACACAGCTGACCCCAACTGACGAAAGGGATGTTCCATACCATATGACATCATGCTCAGCATATAAAGCTGGGGGAAGAAGAAGGAAGGGGTGGTTGTTTGGAGTGACGGCATTTGTCTTCCCAAGTAACCGTTATGCATGATGGAGCCCTGCTTTCCTGCAGATGGCTGAACACCTGCGATGGGAAGTAGTGAATGAATTCCTTGGTTTGCTTTGCTTGTGCGCGCGGCTTTTGCTTTACCTATTAAACTGTTTTTACCTCAACCCATGAGTTTTCTCATTTTTACCCTTCTGATTCTCTCCCCAATCCCACTGCAAGGGGAGTGAGCAAGTGGTTGTGTGGTGCTTAGTTGCCTGCTGGCGTTAAACCATGACAATCTTTGCCAAATTAGGATCATACCTTCTAGTCTTGAAGAGCACTAAATATCCTTCTGCAGGTTCTGATTATTAAATATTAGGCATTCCTAAAGACATGTATGAAACACCAACTACACTGGGAGACAATTACATTGTCATTCCTAACAGTGAGCTATGCAAGGTAATGTGGTGGGACTAAGGGAAGGGCTAGCCTTGTTTTGCATGTAGCTTTAGCCTCACAGGCTAGTTAGTTAATCAGGTACTTATCCAGATACTACATCCACCTACCTTTTTTTTTTTTAATTTTGAAAAGTATTATTTCCCTCAGTAATAATGCAGAGATAGAACTTATTTAGCACAGATCACTTATTTCAGAACAACCTCAAGCTAGCACTCCATTCAGTAACACTACAAACATGAGATATTAAGCAAGTAAACTCTATGCCTACGTTTTCTTATCAGTAGGTACATTAATGGTAGAAGGCGATTAATACTGTATGAAAAAAAGAACAATCATTAAATCTACCCATAAATATTCTTGTCAGAGTTCTCATTTACATTCATCCCCTTCTATTCCAGCAGTGAAAAGACATCTTACAGTAAGCAGTTCCTGATCACTAGCTTGCTTTCTGTTTAAGTTTGTAGTTAGCAAATGATCTCATAAGGCCACTCACACAATATAGAAGCCTGTGGGTCAGCAATAAATTCCAGCAGTTATTCTGGCCTTAGGAAAGCATCCTTGCATGACAGAGGAGAGCTTTACTTACAGGTCCCATCACCCACCACGTCAAGAAATTCACAGAGGTACAAAACCCAAAACTTGAATTTTAAAAATTTAAATAACCTACAAAAATGTGATGCACAAGTGAAAGACTCCTCTAGACAACAGAATGCAAGAGAAAGGAGACTGAAGAGAAAGCCCAAGTCAGTGGGGAGAATTTGCAGAAGAGCTTGCTGAGCACAATTTCATCAACACAACAAAGAAACCCAGTCATCCTGAGAGCTTTCAGCATATATCCAAACAGCATTTGTAATTAGCCTACAGTCACACCTACTCTGACATCTGGATTCATTAGGACTTCATTAGGACTCTTTTCTGGCTTAGGGCAGATTTCAGTGGAATATGACACGTACATATGTTGTCCCTGCAATGCAGAACTCGGATGCTGGTTTACGTGTGACATCCGCTGCACAAAAATGTAACGTTTTCTAAAGAAACTGCATGAGAAGTTTTATGGATATGAAAAAAAAATAGGCAAGCACTAATACCAATTCAAGACTCCCTTATTTTGGACAAAGAAGTCAATAGCTGGATCCTCAAAACAGTCCCAGAATTTTATTTAGCGTCATCAAAATGTTGGTGTTAAGAGAGGGCAAAATAGATAGCTGATGTGGCTGCAGAAATATGTTCAGTCTGTGCCCTGAATGCTGAGACTTTTAGATTCTTACCTCCCAATTCTTCTCCACAACAGAAAGCTCATTTATTTATTTCTAAGAAAATCCAGGTTCTCAGCAAGCTGATATTTTAATAATGATATTGCACGTCATGACACTCACAGTTTATGTGTGAGAGTTGGCAACTCTGCAAACTGTAGAACTGCATGGAGCTGCGCTTAAGCATGTACGTATTAATTGAACATTTGGGCTGTAGTTTTCTCCTATTACCACAGTTTTCAAGCATCATGCTGTAGAGGAAAGGTCATAGTTCTATGCATTCATGCTTTCATTAGAATTGAGGTAGGTTGTAGGTTGCACTTGATTTGCTTGAAAAACACCAAAATATCACATTTCTGGTCTTCTTGTCAAGAATTCTGTGCTCATGTCAAAAGCAGATCTTTTTAAGGTTACCATTTAAAGCAGTAACATCAACAGAAGTCAGAGGAACGTTCAATATCCTTACATTCTTCATTTTTTTATTTTCCTAAGGAAGAAAAATGAATTCTGACCTACTTCTCAGCACAACAATTTTATTTCACAATAGTTTATTATTGTCTATGTGTAGAATTGTGTAAGTTTATATCAAACAATAAAATACATGTAAACATTTCAAGATCAAAAGGTTAAGCTGTCCCTTACTGTGGATTTATCATCACTGTTTTTATGTCTCTTGTCACAGATTTCTGAACTGACAGTTGTCAGAAGCCTTTAAACTCTCCAAATTCCTACAYGGACACTGTATTCCCCAAGCAAAAAGCTTATATCCAGTTGTGGCACAAACTCTGAGGAGAAAAAATATTTACCATTTACACTAAATATGATTATTATGAGTCACGATGTAGAACGCATTAATCCTAGTGCCTCCCAGATGGCACGGCTCTCTATCCCACACAATACTGCATCCCTCATCCCAAAGATCTGACCTTTTAAAAAGCGAGTCCCTTGTCATCATTTTCTGTAGAGAAGATAGGTTTTTATAAGGCAGCTCAAGGCCTTTCTGAACCTTCACTGCCAAGTTTAACTTAAAAAAATAAATAATTTCTTACACATCTCCTCAAGGAGTTTATGCTTCTCCTGGGCTTGCAATGACTGTGTCATTTAAAATGAAAAATGAGGTGAGGCCCAGCATAGCTTTTTTGCCAAGAAAAAAAGCAGGCTCCAGTCTTTCAGTGCTACTGTTTGCAACAAGAAMGGCACAAGGATATCAAGGAGTAAATTTTTAAAGGACTAGATCTTGAAACAAATCAACAAGCTAGGAACTGGCTGAAGAAGTTTCTGCAGCCAGATCCCTCATCTGGTTTGTTCACGCTTAACAGTAAACATTTTCTCCAGGGATGCTCAATGGAAATCCATGAGAACCAGCAGGTAGAGAGGAGAAGGAAGAGTGGCAAGCCCAATGCCAGGGGATCTAAACTACCTGGACTTCTTGGTGACGGCCGAGAAGGATGAGGAATAAAATCTGAGAAGATTAAGCCTAATTCCTCCTTTGTTAGAGCTGCTGGTAAAATTGCGTGGGTGTCTGGATTTCTAGCAGGTAGGCTGCAGGGCTGCCAGGTATTCAGAGGTTGCAGACTAATGGTCAATGCTGGTCGCTTTGCACATCAGCATCAAGTCCAGCACTTCTCACTCAAAAGGCTGTTGGGATGTTTTCTGATGGACAGACCAACACAGGCATCCTCATTAAGAATAACTGAATCACCTTAGCTAAGGTATTGCCTCATACAAGGTAAATGTGGCCTTGATAGAGTTTGGCAAAGAACTAACAAACAGGGTCTTACGTATTCATGCAGCCTCAATTCAATCATTACAACCACATGTATGCACATATACACACAAAAACACACGTGGGTGCACATGCATTCACTGTATTTTGCAAGACCTCAGCTCTTGATGGGCCACAAAGATATAATTTGTTGTTTCTTAGCAGATATTTAAAACCCACTGAAGAGGAAAAGAAACCCTAAGAAATCAGAATGAAAAACTCTTGTTACAGATTTTACTTGGTTGTGAACAAGGTTTAAGATTTAAATGAAACGTATTTCATGCCCTGGGAGATCATTCTGGAGATGAAGCCCTCTGAATCTGTGTTGTTGAAACAGAAGCTTGTCTTCCCTCCAGGAATTATGAATTGCTTTGTCTGTTCAAGTCTAATTGAGCCAAATGGTAGAGTTATGCCCCCCACATGAAATTATTCCCACTATACAAAGTTGAAATTAGCCACAAATTTGTTCTTTTTATGACATTAGTATTTGGCAGCAGCTAATAAAAAAACCCCAAAAAACTAACCTCACTATTAAGATACTAACATATTTTTTAAAAMTCAAGGTATTTTAAAATTAAAACGAAACTAAAGGTTAAATTATTTTGCTGCTGCACTCCTTTTTATAAATATATGAAATTATAGAGGATTTGAGTACATGAAACCTAGGCACTTGGTACAGAAAATTTTTATTAACTATAAAGACAATGCCTCAGTACTAAAGTTTACACTCAATTTTTTATTTTTGGCTTTTTTTTTTAATACAATTTGTTCAGTAGGCTTTTGGTTTTTGCTCATTGTACTAGTGCTGAAAGAAAGTAGACAGAAGAATATAGTGCATACTTCCACATAAAGAATGTTCAAATTTAAGGGCTAGGTTGCAAATTTAAGCACCTAAAATCAGGAAATACAAACGTGCACACTGCCTCTGCAATCCTAATGCAGCCATTGGGATCCATATGCATGTTTCCACTAGTCTTTAACTGGAAGCTTAGAGGATGGGTACTAGAAATGATGAAAAAACCAGGACTGTGCTGTCAATAAGGCTGTTGCCCACAGAATTCCTGGGAGCACATTGGCCTGGATATTGCATGCCTACCCTTGTTTTATTTGTAATCTTCATGGGTGCATTTCATCCACAGCGCAGCTGGCTGCAGCATTAAGAGGTTGCCAGACCGAAAGCCAGGCCAATATTTTTTCACTTATAAGCTTCTCAAAGCCTCAGCACTATCCATTTCAATAGCCATTGAGCAAACATGCACTGAACACTTGTGCCAAAAATAGGTTCGATAACAGCTTGTATTTCCATCCATTGGCTCTAAGGGCACTGCCCTATCCCTCACACCGGGGGCCTGGCAGAGACAGGAAGGTGCCTGCAAGGGAGACCCAGTTTGCCTTGCCATCCCCTAGCCAGGCACCTCCATTGGCTGACCTCAACATCCCAAACTTTTGGGAAGCAAGAAGTAAGTCTGGCAGCATATTCCACTTTCTGGCTCTAGTGCTGTTATAATTTCAGGATTTCCTCATCTGAGCTAGATAAGCTAGACACCAAATGAGAAGGTGCCGCCTCAGTCCTCGAATCCAACTCCACCCAATTAATGTGGGGACCATGTGATTTAATCCCCTTCAATATGTTATCAAAGCCACATTTTATAGGCAATTAGATTTCTTCTTATCATTCTCTGCTCCTATTTTGTGAGAAGGAACTTAACTAGGGGAAATGCAACAGGATATGGCAATGACAATGTCACGTGGCTAAAGGAAGTTGGCTGACACACAGCAGACTATATTGGTATGAAGGACAAAAGTAGAAGTGGAGAATGATAGAGCAGTCACGTACCATCCTGCTGAACTACCTACTGCTGCAGAAGACCTGCACTCTTCCTTTTTTTTGACGGTTGCTCAGTGTCCTAGGAACATACATTTCTAATTTAACTAAGGCAAAACAGGTTGCCCAGAGAGGCTGTAGATGCCCCATCCCTGGAAACATCCAAGGTCAGGTTGGATGGGGCTCTGAGAAACCTGATCTAGTTGAAGATGTCCCTGCTCATTGCAGGGGGGTTGCACTAGATGACCTAGTCCCTTCCAACCCAAACCATTCTATAATTCTATGAAAAGAAGGCAATTGAATATATTTTTGGATTTGAAGAACTTGTACATTTTTCCATGAACACAGAAGAAAACAATTGATCRATATTTAGATTACATCGTGGCCAGGCAGCAACATTCACAATATTAAGGATGTAATCTTAAGTGGAAGAAAATAAGGGCTTTCCACAAGAATGCTGTAGCATTGCCAACAATTATATAGGTATGTTTGTCAAACAAAATCTCTAGTGACAGACCTCACAGAATTTTATCAAAGTATATGCTAAAGCTGCTCAAAGCTTTTCATGGTTCCCCTTACTAGATTTGTAAGGACTTCCAAAGAAAAAAAAAAAAAAAAGAAAAAACCTTACAAAAAAAAAAAAAAAAAGAATTTTAAAAAAAAAAAAAAAAAAAAAAAATTAAAAATTCTTTTTAGTAGAATTTTCCTGAAAAATGGGCCTTTCCACTTTGGCCATTTATACACAAACATCTGTACATAAGACTTAATCTGAAGAGAAATTGCATGGGAAGGGACAAAATTGGGATATCAAATTTTTGATTCAATATGTAAACATCAAAACAGTTTGGTTTACTGTTTCCAGAACTGTTCCCTCATTTCGTCTGGAGACAAAACAGAATGCAGACATATTTTATAGAGTTGTAAACTTTATAGTGGTGATAATTTTTCCCAGGACAACTCCAAATAATGATCTAGATTAGCTAAGCTAAAATTTTATGATCGCCTCCTGAAATAAACCTGACTATCAAATAGCAGTAGCTTGAATTTATAAGTGCTCTTTGTTTTGTTTACTTCACTTCACAATATCAGTTGACTGAGAAGAGACCTTCCTGGATTTCTAGCCCCAGCTATTTCAAGGCCACTCCACCTGTTTCACAACTATCACACAGTTTTTAAAGATCCACATGCCTCCTCATCATTTGAGGCTTTTAGCAAAGACATTTCTCTGAAATCTTGTTGGCTATTTAAGGTCAGTGTTTAAGACTAAATATGATATTGAGTGTTGTCATTAAAGATTATAGGAAGTCTATTTGCTTAATAATGCACGCTTGAAAATGGGACATACATTGCACAGAACTAGCCAAAAGAAGCAATCAAACTTGGAGAAAAAATATTTTGCATTAGCCAATGTACATGCACGGGGAATCCTAGGTGACAAAGAAGTACAAATATGGTAAGACCGTTTAAAATGCTTGAGTTGAATGGAAAGGTGCATAAGCAAGCTCAGACTGCAACTGACTACAGACTTAAAAACGCTGTGTAGAAGAATCAGGACAGCAGAAGATTTTGCTTGGCTAAAGGCACTAGAAGAAAACACAGATAGAATTATTCTTTTCTTCGTAAAAGAGCCAAGGAACAAGCATATGCCAGGTGAAAAAGAAACCCCAGCTAAGGAATGCTTAGAGTGGCCTTAATGAGCGATTAAAGAAGTTGACAGAAGAATAATAGACGCAAATAAATAATGCTGACAGTCCCTAGTATGGCAAGAATGCACACACAAACTTGGTTTCAATGGAAAGAACAACCTTACAAAAGTAGCAGAAAGGCACGGGAAAGATAATATTGTAGGGAAGTAGTCCGTACAGCAAGAAAAGAGGTGGTGGTCTTTTGCAGTCTAATAAAAAATAAATGTACATCCACTTAAGCCAAGAAGGAAACAGCACCTTTGGCATGAAATTAGAAATTTACTTGCAGTTGATTCAATGAAAGAAATTCCTAGCTGACCCCACATTATGAAGGAAGCTAAACTATCCCCAGCATGTCAACTGTCATGTTGAGAATACTTTCTTCCTACTGTCCTGGATAGAGCAGCAGAGCTCAAAATATGCTACCAGTGATGTAATGCTGGCTCAGCTTGTCCTCTGAGGAATGAGACTGTGACATAAGATCATATGTCATATGACATAAGAGAAGTGTTGTTCTGTTGCTGCAAAAAGGAAAAGACTAGAGATGTTCTCAACAGGCTGAAAACTACCTCCTATATTTATTGGGGTGGGAGATGAATAAGAGGCTGATAATATGTAAAACAAGTGTTCAGGATACCATCACATGTTTCAATCATCATTAAAGTGAGAAGAAAAAATAGAAACAAATAATTAAAATGACTCCAAAAATCTCAGCTTTATCTTCCCTTCCCTATGCAGTGGGCATCTAATTCATGCCATCTTGTCTCTATAACCACCCCACTCTTCTCTTTTTATCTCCAGTTCCCAGTATCTTCACACGAGGCAGCTCTCTGCCCTAGTTCCCTTATCTGGCTTTAATCACACCTGCCTCCACCACCTTCTTGTAGGTTGAGCTCACACCTCATCTATATCTCAGTTGAATCTCTTCCTCCTTAGGGCTAAGAGGTGGAAAGCATGGGAGAGTTGATGTCTTAGCCCACAATTCCCGAAGCTGCTTCCACCTCACTTCAGGCACAATTTTGGGGGAAAATCCATTTCAGTCACCAGGGCTCAAACCTGAACCACTCTTAGTCACACAAGAGCGGATAGTTTGGGCAAACACTGTCAAGTGGGCCAGGGTATAATGAGGGCAGATCATCTCTGGAGAAATCTGGTGCCCTGTTGAAAAAGTCTGTTGATCATACTCGGAAAGCCCTTTTCGGAGGCTTTTGTCATGGCTACAAGTGGGTTGTTTTTCATGGAAACAAAGAGAACATTTGCAGGTAACGATTCACCACCTCAAGTATTGGCACTAAAACACGGGGTTTGGTGGGTTGCGAGAAGGAGAAAACACTGCTGGTTGTTCTTAAAAATATTTTCAGATTTATTCTTTCAAGTTAAACATGGTATTTCCTCCTAATCTTCACCATATAAATAGCTGCGCCGTGTTGGTCTGAAGCTTTCACAAAGAATTGCTGGATACAAGCAGCCAGAGGCACAGGCACAGCATGGAAAACTGTAACCTGAGGAGTTTACAGTCAATAAAATCCTCAAACACTGAAAGCAAATTTATGGGAGACAAATCAGGCTGTTCTGTTAGCTAAGGCTAGGCTGTGCCACCCACAGCCACACAGATTATGCAGAGGACACCCACAACATGCTCTCTCTCAGAGTCTGACTGATGCTTTCCTGTTCTGTTATTCTCTGAAACAGAATTAAAATTCAGTCAGGCTGAAAGGAGCCTTTTACCCTGTGTATGAGGGGAAATAACAATAACTATGCAATTCATAAAAACCTTCTAGCGTGTATGTACACATGCACGCCCTTCACTGATAAATCCAAAACGGAGGTAAACATAGAGTTGTCTTTTCCAGGAGGGAGAGAAATCTGCGTGACAAATTTATTGAAGCATTTTGCAGAAATCTAGGATACTGTTCAAGGTACACAGTAAGTTCTTATTAAAGGCCGCATTTCACCATAAATGGCAATTTTGGATGACAATGTTGTGCATTCGTCATCAAACATTATTGTTGTTTGCAAACACCAAGAGGGATCCATCTGCCATTATTTTTTACAATGATATAAATAAGAATATTTAAGTAGGTACATGTTTTATATATAAAAATGTATCAGTTTGAAGAACGTAAGCCAGAGAATCAAGAAACAGTGAAATAGAAATTTAAGCCAGAAAATATAGCATTTTTAAGTGAAGTTTAAGGCAAACAGTAAATTATTTTCTGAATAATGTCAATTCCGATAACAAATTTAACATACTTGTCACTTCCCAATAAAGACAGGGAAAATGTTCTGTGGAAATTGCTTTGAAGCAAAATATGAAAGCACCTGCTTTCCAAAGGAGGCTTTGCCAAGAAACAGAGCATCCAAACCCATAGCAGTTTGATTTGAATAAGCTGCCATTGTGCTACAGAGGAGTTTTAGTTCAACTATTTCAGCACCCAATCTCTTCTATAGAACAGCTTCTCCGGTCCTGAGACACTGGAAAGAGGAGAGAGGATGATAAGTCATGGGAAATAGCTGGGGAAGCTGGCTCCCAATGGAAGAGGACACAGATTTCAAGGTGCAACTCCTCCGGAGCATCCTTGCGATATTTCAAGATCAGGATTATTTTCTTTCTTTGCTGAAGTTGGTGTTTTCTGTGAGAAGACCTTTTCAGAATTTCCCACTCTCTCTGACACTTTCTTTGAGAAAAAAGCCATTTTCTGGCCTGCTATTTAGCTTGCTCTCTAATCATAAGGCTTGACACTAAAAGCAGCTGAGCACTTCCAAAGTCATGCTGAGATCTCTTTCTTGCAATCAGTGGAAATCAAGTATTGTTCATGGATCACTTTCTTGCAAAGATCAGTCAACAGAGCATTAGCATGTACACGTTGGTAATAAAAGTTTCAGCTGACCTGGAGAAATAAGTTTCTCTGTGTTAGTCTGCTGCTGAGGAGTATTGGGTACTTAACAGGTAATCGGCTTCACAAAAAAGCTACTTAACTGTTGTCTGGGTGATGATTCAGCATTTCAAGTGATGCCCTGAAAGCAAGTTGGAGACAGTAGATCCTTTCATAGCTTCTATTTCTCAAGAAAGCTACTGCACAGATTCCTCAGCTTTACCCCATATTCTCTCCCACGAACAGAATACAAAATTATAATTAAGACAAAGCACAGTCTACATGTACAAAACAGGTYCACCTGCTCCCAAAAGGACAACTATGCAAAGGTGAAAGTGAAAAAAAGGATACTTTCAAGTCAGTGAGGATGTACTCTGTGATTATGTGCTTTGGGGCCTGCGTTACAGCAGCAGTTCATACTTTAAGCATGAAAGGGATTACAAATTTGCTTGCTAAGGCAGCATGTGTTTGCCAATTAACTGCATCTAGCTGTTCCAGAAGAAATGTACTGCCAAAATATTCAAAAGGTCTCCTGATTTAGCTTAAGGTCATGTTTCTTACTTCAGTGAAGACTGCAAAAACTGTAATTTTCAATACAATTAATAAAATATCAGCTTCCATACACAAAAAAGTAATGACACCTGGTTGCATATATTATTCTATTAGGTTCTAAGCTATGTCCATTATGCAGCCTGTGTATTATATCTTCCTCAGGTGACAGTGGTATTAGACACGTAGGCAAGTTCTTGCCTTACTGGAAAAGTATCCCATTGGCTCAGTAAAACAGTATATTATAGTGCAGCAGTATCCGTGAAGCTTGCCCTCTGCTACTATCTCTTTGCATTGTCAGAAAAGTCAGAGTATGGTTTCCCCCAGAGAAAGAGTTACAGCTAGAACAGAGTTTGCTATAAAGGACTCTGCTATTCCCYCACTGATAGTACAGAGCAAGAAATACTACAGAAATAAGGCCCTGAGATAAGCTGCTCCCCTAATAGCAGAAGGATTGCTGTTACCTTCAAAGTCTAAATCTGCCTCTGTCTTTACATAAAATTCCATTTTTTCTATCCTATTTTCAGAAGCATCAACTGGCATATTCTACTTTTTATTTCTAATTTTAGATGAGAGCTGGAAGGAATAAGACTTGAGCAAGTCAACTTCTCTACAGTTCCTAAAAAAAAAAAAAAAAGATATTACAGATAGAGAAGACTTACTGTTAACCTAATTGCATCTTGTTCATTCCTTTGTCAAAGTAACATTGTTCTCCAAAATATATTCTGAAGTACTTGACTCAATCTGATTTTAAAAGGTTTAAAGCAGTACTATAAGCTTTACTTGGGAGTTGCTCCCAAAGCCAGTAAGGCTTTTAACTGGAACTTTTCCTCAGGGTTTGATTTCTATACAGTCAAGAAAGGAATCTTTTTCCTGATAAGTGAAAGATGCTGCCTTCAAGATACTGTTTTTCTTAGCACAAAAGTCACAATACCCAGTTTGGGACAGTAGATTATGAGCCACAATCAATCTCCTTTTATCTAAGGGCAGGTAAGAATCACTTCCAAAACTTACTTTCAGTTCTAGCATGGCAACACAGGATAGAAATAATTTTTAAAAGTCCTTTCATCCAATTTCTAATTGCACATGGAAAAATCAGACAGAAGTTAAGTGTTTTTCTTTTGACAGCTCTTCAAAATTTGATATTCAGGATGATAAACCCCCCATAATCCAAGAGGAAGCAGTGAACGACGTGCTACGCCACCTGGACGCTCACAAGTCTATGGGGTCGGATGGGATCCACCCGAGAGTGCAGAGGGAGCTGGCAGAGCAGCTTGCCAAGCCACTCTCCATCATTTATCAGAGGTCCTGGTTAACGGGGGAGGTCCCGGACGACTGGAGGCTTGCCAACGTGACGCCCATCTACAAGAAGGGCCGRAAGGAGGACCCGGGGAACTACAGGCCTGTCGAAGTGCTGGGGAAGATTATGGAGCGGTTAATCTTGGGGGTGCTCACAAGGCATGTGAGGGACAACCAGGGGATCAGGCCCAGCCAGCACGGGTTCATGAAGGGCAGGTCCTGCTTGACCAACCTGATCTCCTTCTATGACCAGGTGACCCACCTAGTGGATGAGGGAAAGGCTGTGGATGTGGTCTACCTGGACTTCAGTAAAGCCTTTGACACTGTCTCCCACAGCATCCTCCTAGAGAAGCTGGCGGCTCATGGCCTAGACAGGTGTACTCTTTGCTGGGTAAAAAACTGGCTGGAAAGCTGGGCCCAGAGAGTTATGGTGAATGGAGCGAAGTCCAGTTGGCGGCCGGTCACGAGCGGTGTCCCCC
>JAYKAV010003242.1:37608-59775 GCA_035582835.1 Phoebastria nigripes
TATACATATACATGTTCAAATACAACAGTATAGAGGAGGAGAGGTCTTTTCCAACCTTAATGATTCTATGATTTGATTCTATGATTCTATGATATTTCAAGATACTTTTACTTTACCTAAAACAGACCAATAGGTAACATACAACATCCTTGTTATGTGAGTCAGGTTGTTTTCCTGTATAGATGCACTGGTATCTCAGGAGCTTCTTTCCAAGATGTCAAAGGTTCCCAGTTTATTTCATCCAGTCAAAACCCTTGACTGAAATTATAATTTATTCTTTTTTGGTTCAAAGGATGCTGCCATAGTGGCACGTGTTGTGCGTACAAGAACAGCCACCATAGTGCAGTAGATTGAGCAGTGATAAACAGAGGGAAGTAAAACAAAATGCAGGCACAGTCAAAATTGTCATTTTACTGAAAGAGAGACTTGATGACATATTCAGCCCTACACAATAAACATGCTTAGACCACCATGTTTACCGATAACTGAACAGCATGAACATGTGGATGACTTGGAGTCTGGCGGCAGGTACACAACTTTTTTTTTAAAGAAAATTTGTGGTCTTTAAGGAAACAAAAGAGTTACCCATAAACATACTAGCTCCTAGTTCTGGAAAAATGAACTATGAACAACGAAATGGAAAAATTAACCAAAAGATATGATTTTTATGCAAAAATTTTCTACTAAGTCATTAAGTTTTAATTCATATATTTTTCTTAAGCCTGCAAGTGTCATTTATTCCTGAACAAAAATGTTCCATATCAGCTTTGTTTGATGTAGGAAAAAAAAAGGAGAAAACTGAACACATGCTAAAATTCCCCAAGAAGCCCTTTTTCCAAAGTTAAGAGTATGCATACAGTTACATTACCATGCAAAACTTCTGCCTAAAGAGTTCGGAAGTTGGCTAACGTAAGGAGAGAAAAGAAACATCTATTTAATCTCCTCTTGCCCCACTACCTGTTTATTTTTTTGTACCCTGTTGTATTACCACAGTACCTCAAAATGAGCTGTTTAGTGCTTTCTTGTTGCTTCCTACAAAGTGCTCCTGCTGTATCCATTACCTGGATCATTCTGCATCCTAAATCACACCACCTTTTACTTCCAAGTCTGTTGTTCTCAGCGGAGATCTTTTTCTGACATGGAAACTATTGTCAATGGCACATCTCAGGGACCAAGGGAGATGAAGACTTGCAGTTTAAAGCTGTACTGTTCTTGACAACATAAATTGACCATATGAGGCCATATATTGCATTTGTTCACTCACATGTTATTGTGCAATGTTTCTGGCAGTCAGTACACTCATAATGTTTTTAATGTAGTTCCCAGAATTTAACATAAAGACTGCAAACCAGTAAAGGCTCAAATCTTTAAAATACTTCTCTCTTCTTTCACCAATAATCTCAATGGAAAAGCATTTGTAAGCCAAAAGCCAAGCCTCCAGCTCTTTCCTTCACTTCCTGAAAGCTAGAGGTTTTGGCTGCTAGCTTTGGGATTAAAGAACTGATTAGAAGCTTTTACCACCAAAAATATCCATGTGTAGTCTCTTATCCTCTAAAATCTCCCTGCTGAGGTACTGAGTATGTTTGTCAAAATTTGTTCCTTCACTGTTCTTCACAAGTTGCAAAGATAGTTGCAAATCAGCTTTTTTTTTTTTTTTTTCTTTTGTACAAAAGAAGTTGTTCCAGTACAATTCTACTCAGGCAGGCCAAAAGTGGGTTCCTTCCTAAAAGCACTCTAGACTCATTAACAATTATGTCCTTTCTGAGGAAAAAATTTTTGGCAGCTTTCATTGCTGCAGCAATTGCATCCTGCGCTAGCTACGGAAAGAGTCTCTGTACGTTTTTACTTACGGCAACCGCAATATGATTGAAATTGCAGCCTAGGTGTAACCTACGTGCAGCCCCTTCCCTGTTTGTCTCATCTGTATCCTGTTTCTTGATTTGTTTGACCTTTTAGCTCATTACATAGTTACACACTCATTCTTTATTCCTCATTTACTTGTATTTAACTTTCAGAGGATGGCACAAAGATCCTGCAGCCCAGCCTTGCCACAAAGCAAGGCCGACTGCTCAAACTACACCAGATCCCACAGAAACACTTCCCCCCACCCCTGCCCCCAGCTTGAGGTCTGCCATGGTGAAGCCTGAACAAAACATGCTAGCTCCATACTGAGGCACTTCAAAYGGAGCAAGAAGTAGTACAAAGCTGTCTTGAAGGGATCTTTTCCTTTTCATTGTAAGGAGCCTGAGAAGAAGAGTGGAAAGACAACAGGGAATAGGAACAGGAGAATCCTAATTAGACTAGGCGTAGAAAAGTGAGCAGAAGGTAGACAGAAGACACTTTCAGTTGTATCTTCTGTGGGGATGGGACTGTCTTCCTTTATACTGTTCGTACAGCACTTGCCATGGATGTGATCAGTCTGAAGATCCGCAGGTGCTATTAAGTATGCAGTATACATCCCTCACTGCCAGTTCATAGGTGATGCGGTCTTGCTTCAATGCCCCTTCACAGCTTTGGCTCTTCAGATTGAGATGTTCTTTTTCTTCAGCGTTGACAGAGTTCAAACAGAAAAAGACAAGAAAAACAGAGCCAGAAAGGGAAAAAAGGAAAATGTACAAAGACCTGAAGTGGTCCAATTAGCACCAGCTGTGGTTTATTGTGGCCATTTGACTGAGGGGTAGGGAGAACGTGAGACTAATCTGTTCTCTAGGTTTTTGGATAAGTTATTAGTTCAGATGCTATAACTTTGATTAACACAGTTATACAAGTGAAGGTAATCTTCAGATTGAAATGAATATGCCAACCAGTGCAATGGTATCTGAGTGAAGCCAGTCATTCCTAATGACATGGGCTTATCCCCACTCATCTGAACTAGTATTAACACTGAACCATAAAGATAATCTCCCTATCAAAAAAGTAGAGAAAAAAACAAGAGAAAGAGAGAAAGGCATTGGCATGGCATGATGATAGGCCTATCTTGAAAGGAAAGTTGCTTCTTAATTAGGGAGGCAGGTATAGGTGAAAGGTGGTAAGATGTCACTGATTCCTGACAGAGAGAAGAGGGGCCCAAAAGACTTCAAAATATGGTAAGTTTATTTTCTTCTGCACACTTAATGTCTGAATAATTTCTAGCTTGTGGAGAGATGTCAGAGGAACCCCTCTGAACTCCAGAGAGGAATCATTTTTGACTTCTGACTTGTGCAAGCTTGCTGCCCTTGTAATACACTAATTTCCCTGTGAGGTATGTATTTGTTGTTGACCTAGGGATCAGAAAGTTATTCTTCCACTTAGAGTTTAGTGGTTTTATTTTCTTCAGATGGTTTGTTCAATCTGATCTCCACATCCAAAGCAGGCCAATGTTACTGATGGAGYCACTACTGAGAGCATACACACACCTACTTGTTCTGCTCTCCGTCCATTCTCTAACATCACTTGTTCTTTTTGCTGAAGAGCATAAAAACTCAAGAAAGATTTTTCCATGTTGTATTTTTTTAGCTGAAAAATCAAAATCTTAGCTGTAGCAGTGAGAAATAGCTGGTCCTTATTTACAACTGAGAATTGTTTTTCGCTACACAATGGCAAAAATCAGCCTTTAACTCCATTTTCTGCTCATGTTTTTATGAAATCTGTTGCCAGCAAACCGTCTAAGGAATCTTAGACAAGTTGCTTTTGAGACATGGTACTACAAAGATCTGGATAATAGAAGTAAAGACGTTTTCCTTTTTTCCTAGGCTATCCCTGCCCTACGTAGGATTGTACCTTTCTTTTCCCCCCATATTTCACATTTACCTTTCACCTCTCAAGGTCTTCTATTTCTGTAGATAAACCATCTTTCAAATACAAGCCTGTGTTTGAAAGTTTTTAATCTATCTAGTCTCATCTCCATTTTCTTATGTTCTGACTAAATCACAAAGCAATGAAATAATCTTATTCACAAGTCAAAGCTAAATTGCTAATGTAAAATTAATCTGTCTTTTAGACTTAAGTTTTAGGAGTGTCAAAGCAGAAGCCATGGTGAAGAACAAGTTAACAGGCAAATCAAAGTTACCACAAATGCACCAAAAAAGCATGGAAATGATTTTAACCATAGTCCTTGTTAATTACTTGAACAACTCCTTCTTAAACACATGCTTCCCAGCTAACAACTTTATATCTTCAAAATATCAACAGACATCAATGATATCAACATTTTGCCTTTTTCTACACATCACCTACAGAGCTAAAGAAACCAAGCATATTCAATCCAAGGCATTAAAATCCAAGCCCACAAGTACAGGGTGATAAGAGATCCTTGCAAGTCAACCACTAAACGTTTAATATTGCTTCCCGGCTTCCTGGGGGGTTTAGAGCAGACACAGCTTAGGCTTTCTCAGGCCTCCAGTGGGTTACATAAGTGAGGGATTTATATCCATGTCATCCATTTAAAAAACCTCTCAGGGGCATCGAGAGATGTTGTAGGATTAGGAGAGGTGTTTCAATATGGGTTTTATATGCAAAATAGTGAGAAAGACATAGAACAATGAATATATACATAATAAAAACTACTGAAACAAGAAACATGAAACTTGAAAAAAGTACACTTCTTCATGACAGGGAGAAAGTAGAAGACAAGGGGAAAAAGTATAAGGAAGACTAATGCCCTTAGACACTCAATATAGAAAAGATATTGTCCTCATATACATTTTTATTTATCTTCCCCTTCCTGCAGTCTGTGTATTACCTCCTTACATACGGCAGTTTCTTTCCGTCATGGAGGCAATTCATTCCTGTCCTGTCAGGCTCACTTTTTCTTTCCTAGTGCCTCAAGACACTAGTTGCTGTCAAAGCAGTAACAAAAATAACCCAAGAGATTTTCTTCTGACAGCTCCTGAAGTGTAGAATCATCACATCAGATATATATTTGGGGTCAGAAAGCCCAACTTCTGTTATATGACCTCATCCAGCCAGAGCTTTCTCTAAACTCTTGTCAAAAACACGTTTATGATCCCCAGCCAGCCAGGAAAAACACTGTTTGTTCTCTCAAGCCCAGCTAACTTGTTTTCGATTATCTCCTTATTAAAGAAAATGATTGTGCTTCATAAAGCAGTCCTAGGTGTTGCAGAATTACTGCTTGAAACATAGCATTTGGAACAACACATTTTTATTTCAATATTGGTATCCCATGCCTTATGAGTCCTAATGATTCCCTGTTGCCTTCTGTATTGAGCTTAAATAGGTTAGGCATTTTCAAAGCTTTTAACTAAATTCACATTGGAATTAAAAACACTTCTGCAGAAAAGCACACAATATAGCTAAGGAATACCCTTAGCTGGCCTATACTAATCTTTCTTATACCACAATTTGTTCTTCCACCCTGTCCTGTAAACATCCTTCACAAATCAAGTTGTTTCCATTACTTCATAAATTTTGCTTCTAATAAAAAGGGGGGGAAATTACATCCAGAGCAACAAACAACTCTGCAACCATCAAGAACTGTAGCAGCATTTCTGACCCAAGAATCTGGCATTATTACATGGGTTCACTTTTCCCTTTTCTTTTAAAAATATATTCACACCTTTGTTATTAAGGCATACCAATTTGAGGCTACTATCCTGCTAATAATTGCATGGGTGAACAGTTCCATTGACCAGTGGAGACAGCAAACCCTGATGTCCAAGATCTGGGGGAAGGAGGTATCCCCACAACAAAACAAACAAAAAACCCCAAACTATGGCACTTGTCTTTGTTTTCATCTACCCTGTCTCAACTCTGTGTTGTTTTATCGCAATTGCTTTTTCCTTGCGTAGACACTGACTTTCCATACATGGGGAAGGTAGCACTGGATACAACAGGTATTTCCCCCCCCTTCAAACACAAGAGAATTTAAACCTAGTGAGCTCAAGCTATGCCAGGTTGTTGTTTTTTTTTTTTTTTTAAAAAAAACAAATTAAGCCAAAAAAGTAAAGTCCACACATTACTCTGATATGTGGATATTCGTAAGTGAATATCTGCAGCGAAATCTGCTTTTGAAAACAGAACACCAGGGACCAACTCAAACCAACATAATTGGAACCAGGCTGATTTCTGGTTACCTGTTACCCAAACTACATGCATGCACTTTGTAGTTTGCAAATAAAATTCATTGCAGTTGTAAAGTAAATCAATCTGAAAATACATACATACATACATAAATAATACTAGTTTAATATTACCAGTGAGAAATCTAGACAACTCAAAAGACTTAAAAACTCTGAGTTAAGGCCAATTCCGGAAGTTTTAGTATTTGAAATTTACTCAGTTTCATTCAACAAATTCTTTCTAATAACATTTTGCACTGTGTGCCTCTGTATCTCTCAACATACATATGCATGCATATGTACAGAAAAATATATACAAACCAACATTTYTGGATATTTAACTTGTAAGACAAGCATGATTTGTGTAAGATAGCAACACAGAATAATAAATACTCCACAGGAAATGAATTACCTCACTAAAACTAGTTAACAACATTTTGAGGTAAAAATGGACATATGCTTATTTAGTTTGCTGTATACCGCTCAGAATAACAGCAAACGTGTGCCTTTTTATGGGAGCTGAGGACTCCATGTGGTCTAAAAACCTGGCATCTGCTTTTTCCAGTTGGCATTTTTCAGGCCATACTGCCTGGCACATCCCTCATTTCAAGTTGCCAAGAGAGTGGTGGAAGAATGAGACACCCTGGCACCACGTATTTTCTAAAGCAATACAAAAGAATGGCCTTGGAGATTTACAAGTTGCTATTCCATCACACAATGGGTTTTTGTCGCATTTTACATGTTAAGCAGCTTACCTCCTTCAAATCTGCTTTATCRTGTTCTAGTCAGAGTTCAAAATAGACTGTATGCACTTGTTTTATTGTGCCAGTATTAATGGGTGTTTTTACAATTTATGTCAGAAAGTAAAAATGTTGTCCAGCAAGATGTTTATATACAGAGGGAAAGAATACTGCATTTTGAAAAGAGGACTGCATTAAGGAATAGAGCACTGACATGAGAATTCCTCTATTCCAGATATGCGTCAAATCTGCAGGAAAGGCAATAATTGCAAACAGGTTTTTTTTGGCACTGTGCGCCAGATGTAGAGCTGTACAGGGTGGACCATGCAGCTACCAAATGTATTAATGTGCCGCAGCAGTTCAGCAGTCCATGACAGAGCTGCTTACAGGGGAGAGGCCAGAGCCCTCACTGCAAACGCACCACAGGCAAAGTGTGACAAAAGAGTGAAGGAGAGCACAAAACTTTCATGGTTTGTTTAATGTACAGCTAGGCCTCAAGCCTTCTCTGCCTTTCACATCATCCCCTTCTTGCAAACTTTCTATGCTGTATGCGTATCTGCTTCTGAGACAGGCGATGCGAAGATTTCAGGCTGAGTTTCTTTACAGACATCACATCTTCTGACTACACTACAGGTCTGATTCTCCTCTTGCTTTTACCTTCACTAACCCTCAACTGCAGCACGAGATATAAAGTAGTACTTCTAGGATTACAAACTGTACTCCAGATGTTGTGCTCCTTTCTTTTCCAAGGGCATCCATTTGTTGTCCATCAGATTCTCCACTCAGTAAATAACTTAGACAAAATTACAGAGTGACTTTTCAAAACACTATTCTAAATATCACCCAATGGTATTATTCACACGAACTCTTCTTACAGAAGTAAAACATTTCCATTCTGAAGATTAGCTTTGATTTGGGAGCCCCCACTTTTTTTTTTTTTTTTTTTTTGACATTGGAGCCACATTGACTTGAATCTGAGGCCAGTTCTGGAGAAATAAATTCAAAGTAGAATTTATTTTGATACAAATGCAGCTCATGGTTTTACATCACCAAGCTCATGTTTTTCTGTCAATGCTTAAGGTTTCATATTAGTCCCCTAGTCTTTGGTTATTAAAATGACCTTGAGTATTTTAAGAAACACTGAATGATTCAAGAAATTTCTATGAAAGAAATACCAATAGATTAGACAATTAGGCACTTTACATAAAACACAAATTTTGTGTTTTATCAAATTTTGTCTCATCCATTATTTCATCCAAACAGGAAAGGATGTAATAAATAACTTCCTCAACAATCTTTAATCTCAACTTCTTTAATCTTTCTTATTATTTCTTATGGGTTTGCATGGCAAAGTTTTGGTAGCAGGGGGGCTACAGGGATGGCTTCTGTGAGAAGCTGCTAGAAGCTTCCCCCATGTCCGATAGAGCCAATGCCAGCCGGCTCCAAGACAGACCCGCCGCTGGCCAAGGCTGAGCCCTTCAGCGACGGTGGTAGCGCCTCCAGGATAACTTATTTAAGAAGGGGGAAARAAAAATGTGGAACAGCAGCTGGAAGAGAGGATTGAGAATATGTGAGAGAAACAACTCTGCAGACACCAAGGTCAGTGAAGGAGAAGGGGGAGGAAGAGGTGCTCCAGGCTCCAGAGCAGAGTTTCCCCTGCAGCCCATGGTGAAGACCACAGTGAGGCAGGCTGTACCCCTGCAGCTCATGGAGGTTAATGGTGGAGTAGATATCCACCTGCAGCCCGTGGAGAACCCCATGCCAGAGTAGGTGGATGCACCCGAAGGAGGCTGTGACCCCGTGGGAAGCCCACACTTGAGCAGATTTGCTGGCAGGACTTGTGACCCCAYGGGGGACCCATGCTGGAACAGTCTGTTCCTGAAGGACTGCACCCCGTGGAAACTGCTGGACCAGTTCATGAAGAACTGCAGCCTGTGGGAAGGTCTCACATTGGAGAAGTTGGGGGGACCCCACACTGGAGCAGGGGAAGAGTATGAGGAAGAAGGACCAGCAGAGACAACATGTGATGAACTGACCGCAACCCCCACTCCCCATCCCCCTGCGTCGCTCAATAGTGGCAGGAGGTAGAGAAATTGGGAGTGAAGTTGAGCTCAGGAAGAACGGAGGGGTGGGGGGAAGGTGTTTTTAAGATTTGTTTTTATTTTCTCATTACCCTACTCTGATCTGGTTGGTCATAAATTAAATTAATTTACCCAAGTCAAGTCTGTTTTGCCCATGACAGTAATTGCTGAGTAATCTCCCTGGCCTTATCTCGACCCACAAGCCTTTTGTTATATTTTCTCTCCCCCTGTCCAGCTGAGGAGGGGGAGAGATTGAGTGGCTTGGTGGGCACCTGGCATCCAGCCAAGGACAAACCCACCACACTTATTTTTTAAAAAGATCATCTTACCTATACTCTATTTGCCAAAATGGAGGTTTATTCAGTGATGAGGCTTCCCACATTGACATTAACATTAACTGTTCCCCCAAAGGGATTTGACTGCAGTGACTATTCTGGACTCTTGGATTCAGCCAGTTAGCTCAGAAACCACCACAACTGCTCATGAGCTGGGGAAAATGAGAAGCAATCCCCACAAAACCAAAGCAATATAGAAGAAAATGGACTTCCTCTTTCCTGCTATTCACAACATCCAAAACTCTCTGCATTTCCCTGCCCTAGTCTTTCTCCACATAAGAAGAAAATTTAGGATCATCAGCAAGAAAACTGTGATGGATCCGCATCTTTGAATTTAGAGGTGCTGACTCATGCCTTGAAAGCCTGCCAACAACTACCTAAATTAAAGATCTTGAGTAATCAAGCAGAAGTGCTTCCAACTATTTTTACTCGTTTCACTGAAGTGAAAACTTTACCTTTTGTTACTCTATCTTCTTACTCAACATATTCTTGTGTGTGTTTGTTGAAGTCCCACTTCCACAAAGTCTCTTTCAATAAAGAGTGATTGGGTTCAAAACCTGATTTACTATACAATTCAACCTTCAGTCTAGGTTAAGGCTTTGGGAAAGCTCTTTTGTTACTGTGACAGGAACAGGCATTTTGCCTGCTTCCCTTGGCAAAGAATTAAAACTTGATACAGGGATCAAATTAAAGACAATAGATTGCAATTTGATCACCATATTGTTCCACCTTTAACTACCTTAATAACATTGTAATAAATTAGCTCAGTAACATGCTTGCTCAACCTTTTTTACTCAAAAAAATTTATAGATGTATATGAAATTGGTTTACTCTGCCAAATTGTAACTTGGGTCATGAACTCTGAAGGTGCACGTAACATCGGGTGAGAGTTCTGCAAGCTACTTTGCTTCCAAAAGAATATTCAAGTCCTGACACTGGGGAGTTTCTCTGTAAGTTTAAGGGGAAGAYTGGACACATTTCCCTCTGGTACTTATTAGTGTCAATCGCCAAAAGGTTTGCTAGAGAACATCCATTTTCTGCTCATCCCTCAAGAAACAGAGCTCATGAGCATGATGCTTTTAGGTGGGGAGAAAAAGACAGAGCTCTGGCCCAAGAGCCAGACATGCTCAACTGCCAGTAGGGTATCATGGTCTCAGTTAACAGATTAAAAAGAAAAATAGCACTGGATGTAAAACCCCAAGCTCTTTCTCCATTGTAATGCACCACATTTTGCAGGTGCATCTAAGCAGTTCAGTAGCAGCAAGTTTCAAGTAACTCCATTACAGTTTAGGGCCTACAATGCTTTGGGCTTGCTAGACACCTCTTTGTGAGCCATGCAGTCTGTACCCTGCACTGCGGAGGTCTAGGTGTAGGGTAGCTGCAGTCAGCAAGCACATAAAGGACAGACATGCTAGGGGATACAGCTTCTATGCATTGCTTTTCTTAAGGAAATAGGTGGCCAAGCAGTAGGATTGCTGTTGGTGCCACATGGTTTATGGCTGTGATGTAAATTCAAGTATGTGTACAGGCACGGTGGGTTGAAACCAGTATAACTGAGGCTCAGACCCATTTATAAATGCGTTATTCATAGGACAGCCTGGTATTATATTCAGTTTGAAACAGCTTATTCTAGATAACAGAATCAAGTCTACTTACAGAATAAAATTGGATAGACACAACTAAACAGCAGTATCAACAGAAAACTTTGGAAGACCTTTATCCCACTTGGTTGTTTTCTTACATACAGGTTTTTCAGTTACCACAGTCTGTATTTTAGGTGTTTATTTCCAGGAAAGCAAGATGTTTGTCTTTATTGTCAATAGGCAAAGCAGTTTGGGCTGAGCATCAAACCTTTTTGCTGTTGATTTTGTATTTCTAATATGGGAATTTTTAAAAAGATGTTATACATATGAAATGCTAGCATCGTTCCCTAATAGTTGGGCTGTGGGAATAGGAATAATGGAGCTATTAACGTTCAACAAAATGGCCATTGAGCTCTGTTTTGAGGGAACAGGGACTACATATGACTTCTGGGTGAGCATTTCAACCCTATTTCTTACTRTAAGTGCAATAAAATGTCATTATTTTAATGTCATCTCATGAACAAAAAATGTTGTCCAGTTAACTCTGAAAATGTAGAAGAGAACAGGGAGGAAAACCAGGTTTTCTGATCAGATATGAAAATAAAAGGGACAGTTAAGGATGAGAGAAATAAGCAAATAAAGGCCATCTAAAAAGGCTTCACATGTTCTTCATAAAAAAAAAAAAGGAGGAACACTGTAATTGGCTGCCTCTCGAGTCTGGGTTATAGAACARTTTTCTTTCTGTACAGCCAAAAATGAATTAGTGTATTTTCCAGTATGTTTGCATACTTATTGTCACTAAATTACATGTGTGCTTTTCTGTACAATTTTGTAACCACTTTGAGTTGGAAAGAGCTGGATCATAACAATCCAAATTGTACAGTGTTTCATTTACGCATCCCACTCTACCTCACTGCACTAGCAGTGTTGATGCTAGCTCAGTTTTAGTAGTAGTGTCRCCCATTGCTTTACGTTTACCCACTGGGTTGAGAAAGGTTTTTACCCATAGCCAAGATGACAGCTGCTATGCCCACCTATCAGGAAAGGAGCTAAGTGTTTCCAGACCAGAAAATAATCATAAGAACTTCACCTGAGCATCCTACATCAAGTTAGCCAGGCAAACAAGCATTAAAGGAACTTCAAATGAAGCAAGCCAACATGAAGAAAACAGTACGAAGCACCCATGTGTCTACCCAAGAAGAAAGTAATTTGTGTGCTGTCACTGTTTTGGCTACAGAAACATTAGTTGCTCTCTAAATCCACAAAACATCATTTCACAAAAGTCAGTCTATTTTTCTGAAAGTCACAGTTCTCTGTGAAGTCACCCTTTATCCAACTCTCGTCACCCTTTATCCAACTCTCTTGGCCAACTTGTCTCTCACTAATTTTTAATGTGTTTCCTCAGTTGTGCTGCTGGTAGCATGGAACAATGGAGCACAACTTGAGATTAAAGAGAGTTCCAAACTAACTATAAATTTTCAAAAATCTTGTTGTTCTTGTTCTAAACATTGCCCCTACAATACTTATGAAGTACCTCAATCATCTGAAGCTGTTCTCGGATAGGACTGATGAAACATGCAGCTACCTTAACCATTAGAGTAAGACTGGCCAAAACCAACACTTCTTATTTCTGTTCAGACTTTGATAAGAGCATGAAAAGGCTTTCTCTGTTCTCAAAGAAAAAAAAAAGACATAGAAGGTTGGCATATGCTCAACAGGCACCAAGGCGGGGTGGGAGAACTCAACAATGTATATAAACAAGAGCCACATAAGAAAATCATCATGCTGAAATATTGTAAACTAACAGCAGGCTTGAGTAAAACATCCGTATTGCCAGAGCTAGTTTATTTATTTTAGCATTACCTTTATAATCCTTTTCCAAGAAGGGATTTTTTTTTTTTAAGCATGAAAAATATGCATTCTGATCAGTTGAGTTAGATTAGCTTTTCTTTTTTTAGAGTTAGATTTTCTCTGCCTGAACCTTCAACTGTGACTGAAATTAGTTTCCTTCAGAGAAAGAGATTACAAAAGAGCGCTTGCCATCTACCATTATTAAGCCATACAATGAAAGAGAAATACTCTTTCAAAAAAATAAGCAAAATAAGAATCCTAGGAGAAAGCCGTCCCCTGAGCTGATGGAAGAAGTGACAAGGTTTGTAAGACCTGATGTATACTTAACAGATAATGCCATGCACTGAGGGGGACAAGAAGCAATTTGGGTGAAAAGGAATCATTCTGAATAGTCTCAAGGGGAATCAAACAAGACAGGCTACTAACGATCAGGCTTAAGAAACCCACAGTTGAATTTAAGGGTGAAAAACAATAATATGTATGAAGAATCCCGGTAGGTAGGATCTTGTGAAAGACAGCTCATTAGGACAAATGACCTCAAGTGAACTGGCAGGTCTTTTAGAATAATCTCTTCCCAGCACAGAGCAGTCCATCTGATGTTCAGAAAAAATAGCAAATGTAGGAGGAGACTGGCTTTATCAAACAGGGACTGAGCTCCAGCACAAATTGACTATATTCAGGAGTTACAATCAAGGACAGGAAGCAAAGAAATATAGAGGCATCTCCTGGCCCTGCTGGGATGGTATTAGAAAAGCCAAAGCTCAGCTAGAATTGAAACCAATGAGGAACAAGGGCAACAAGAAGCGCTTCTACCTCTATATTAATGGCAGAATAAACAAAGAAAACATGGACCTATTGCTCAATGGGGCAGGTGATTTCATGACGGCAGATATATTTAAAGCTGAGGTACTCAAACTCTTCTCTTTGTATCGGTCTTCAACAAGATGTCCCAAGACTTTGCGCCTAGAGACAGGGTTCAAGAAAGGGAGATAGTAGTAGTGGAAACTGATCAAGTTTGGAATCTCTTTTAGAAATTCTTGATCCATATGTGCTCCCCAATACCAGAAAGACATCAATAAACTGGGGCAAGTGCTGACTGCAAAGACAGTCAGGAGGCTGAATCACTTGCCCTGTGAGGAGAAGCTGAGGAAGTGGGGCTTTTCTGGGGACACCTGACAGCAGCAGCCCATTGCCTGCAGGGAGATTAAGATGGCAGAGCCAAGATCTTTACAGAGGTGCACTGTGGGACACCAGGAGACAATGATCCTGAATTGAAACAGGAGAGGTTTCAACTAGATAAAAGGGGGGGAAATCACTGAAAGATAGCTGAACATTGGAGCAGGTTGCACAGAGAAGTTGTAGAGTCTTGGAGGTTTTCAAGACCCAGCTGCACGAAGTGCTGAGAAAGCCAGTCTGAAATCAGTGTTGGCCCTGCTTTGAGTGGGAAGTTGCATGGGATGACCTCTCAGGACCCCTGCCAAGCTGAATTTTGTGATTTTTTAAGACTTGGTCCCAGACACAGGTGAAGTATGAGGAAATGTACACCCTGTCACTGAACTTACCACTAGTGTATACTGACAACTAAGTCCTGTAAACTGTAATGTAAGTTGTAGTTAATTGACTCTATATGGATATTTAGGTCCATAAATACATGGATTGATGTTCAGCAGTAAGTTCCTTTTGAAGTTCTGGGTGTTGCCTAATATAAGGAACCAGAATTATGCATTTTACAGTCAGTATATTACATTTATATAATATTTTATTTAGTTATATGGATTACTTTGTATATCTTCCTATAAATATATAAAAATTAACTCAAGCTTTACTGTGGAATAGGTAACCAATGCTCCTAATAGTGGTGTAAAACTGGTAAGGAGTAAAACACTGAACAAATAGATCTTATTTTTACCTTCCCTTTTAAGATTTCATTAAGCATACTAGCACTTGAATTTCACAAGATGCCCAAGGCTTTAAGAGCTCAGAGTCTCATTTTAAGCCCTTGGGTTTGAAGACATTGATCCAAATTTATTGACATACCCAGGCAGATCACAGTTTCTCTTTTCCAAACACACAATGAAAATAACTATGTGAATAAACATTAAAAAAATGCTATCCTGGAGATTCAGGCCCAGGAGAGTGCATCCTCATTCTTAAGAAATGAAGAGAAAAATGAACTGATTGACAACCAAAAACCAAGCATGTTTAGACACAAATTGGAAGAAAACAAGTATCAACACTGGTTTTGAGTTTATTGAGATTTAGACTACTTAAAGCCTCACTGAAATTATAATTTGCTAACTATCACTAAACCATGTTATAAATCCAGGAGGAAAGCATGTTTGCCAAGCACAGTGCACACTGGCAAAAAATCTTTATGAAAGTAAACAAATGGAGCAATAGAGCATAAATCTAAACCAATTAGAATACTTGCAATTATGAATAATTTAAAGGCAGTGATGGACCAGGGACTGCATACTTTATCATGATCCGTAACTAACTGCCACAAAGATGATCTGCCAGGAAGGGATGTACATTTGGATGGTAGGAGTAGTCTGTGAAGGGACTAAAGTGGCCAGCAGGGAAGAAGGACCAGTTTAAGGTAAGGGTAAGCAATGTGTCTAGGCCCTATTCCTATTTTTGCTGAAGCCAAAAATAGATAAAGTGATATCTAATAACTTTTTATCCTACAGAACTGAGGGTCTGAGACAGATCACTAGTCTCAATTTGAGACATTGACCTTAACTTCAAAGTTCAAAGGCTAGTTCAAGCTTTGGGATTCAGTTTGCCACAAAAGTTCAGTCCCATGGGCAGATGTGGAAGAAGGCTGTTTCATGAAACCTCCCTTAATTCAGATTTCTATAGTGGGCACAGTACATTACATTGCATTACATGCTCCAGGGCTATGCAGAAGGGCTTTTCCAAAAGGAAAAGTGAAGAGGACTGTACCCAACATAGCCATTCTTACACAGCAATCTAAAAACATGGGTACATAACACAGCTGGCACATGCAGTTTATATAGCAGCTCTCACTATAAATCAAGCTGTACATCTAGTAAAAATGGGAAGCTGTACATGTCTGAGTTTCATTGCTTACCACATTTTTTTTTAGGGGCAATTTGTCTCCTGTAGATTTAAGCATCTCCTAGCTCCCCCTATCACACCTTCTCAGTTAGCTGAAGAATACTAGCATGTGCTCAGAATTACAAGTAATTTCGTGAAAGGCTGGAAACATTCAACAAGTATATTTTGCATTGATCTTCAAGACAACCAAGCATCTTCATAAAGAATTTCTTTAAAAAAGGAATCAAAAGTTCAGAAATGCTCTAATTTCACAGAACTTTAAAAATGTGAATATTCCAAAACTAAAAAGATGTTTTACCACATGTGCATTTTTTAAACTGTAAGGCTATAAACCAGAAAGCACTATGCGTAACATTTTGAAAACTACCTGGATGTTTAGGAGCCTAAGGCTTGTTTTCTGTGCTGTAAATTTATTGTAAATTAGGATGTGAACTCACAGTGCACCAACTTCCCACGTAGACAGACATAGCAGACATTAAGAACACTAACTTGCAAGTTAGTCAGTTCCCATTTTTATGACAATTTTGCTTGAATAAAGCCCTCTGTGTTGGAATGCCTTGGAACACATATAGGAGGGAAAGAAACCAGAGAAGGACCATCATGGGAAGAAAACAGATTGTGAGGGAGGACGCTGGAATTCAGAAAAAAGGGATTATGAAGGAAAAGGTGGGAGAGAAACAGTGCAAATGAGACTCAGCACAAGAAGCAGAAAGATGTGAAAGGTACACAGAAATAAAAAAGACAAATACTGTTAATAATCAGGGAAGAATAAGTACAACAGCAAAACCAAGAAACTGGGCTAAAGAGTCCAAAGGAAAAAGGAAAATTCAGATAATAGCACATCTGCAAATTCCCAAACACAAGCCAATAAATCCAGCAAGCCCAGCTATAAAGCTGTGTATTTAAGGTATGTAGGCAGCCTCCTACATTTTATTAAGATGAGCTGATTGGCATGTATTTTTGTGGAGCCCAGTATAGACCTAGGAGCCCAGATTGCATTTCCTCTGATGCACTGAGGTCCTTTCTCAAGATGGGCTGCATGCAGCCATGAAGGCCCTGTTGGGGACTTCAGTGTATCAGASAGGGCAGGGAGCATGTCCTAGCTGCAGTTCAACTGAGACTGCAGCRATGCAGTGCACCACAGGTTATTATCAAACTGCCTTTAATGCAAATATCTTGCTTCAACCTGATACACTGGCATTTTCAAAACAAAGCTTTTCGTGACATTGAAAAGTTGTGTTAGCTTGAATTACCATCCCAACATAGGGARAAAAACAAATATCTCAGAAATTCCCCTGGCACAGACATTCAGTTCCCATTAGATCCTAGGGGACTGAACCATTACCCAGCCTGAATGCAAATGTATTCTCCCACCTGCTCTGCCAGCACTGTTTATTCCCCAATTCTGGTAACACTTGCTCTCTTTACACCTCCTTGGATTTTTTTTTTTTTTTTTTGTCTCCTCAGTCTGACACACACCATGTTGTCCCTTCTATTCCTCACCTTGTTTTATTTAATCCTCCTCTTTTCAATTCCTTGATATTCTTCCCTGTCCTCTTGATACTCCCTGCCTCTTGGGGCTGTATTTCCCAGCTCCTGGYGGCCAGTGAGTCCCAGTTGAGAAGCCCCTTCAAGGAACAGAATCCCACAATTATTTCACTTGTGGGCTGATGCTGCAAGCCTTGGCACAAACAGCTGGTTTGGGAAAATATACATCTGCAACTCCTGAACTGGATTTATTACAACTCACAAAGAATGAGCGTGCCAAGTATTTTGGCAGGGGTTACTGCCTGTCTGAGCTTTTATAAAGGTCCTAGGGTTTATTTTGTTTTAAAAAAAGTTCACTTCTCTCAGTGTTCAAGTGGTACCTTTTCTTAATCAAGCTAGTAGCAACAAATTCAAGATTGCTGGTACTTGAATATACATATGTATATACAAACCCCTAAATCTAGAAGTACAGTTATAAACGTGAGGTAGGTATCTATTTAGAAGGCTTTATTGATCCCATCTGCTTCGCGAACACACAGCACATGCCAATAACTGAACTCCAAAAATCTTGTCCCAACATAAAACTTTGAGGGCAGGCTCTTCTGTCGTTGTTTTTAACAGGACATCTTTTTCAGATTCCTCAGTGCTCAGCGTGTTTCAATTGCTTTTCCACCTGCAGCTGAGAGAGAACAAATCTGTGCCATTAGGGGAATAAATGGATGCAAGATCTGTTACTGGAAAGTTCTGCCCAAATTTTTCCTTTGCTAAGAGAGCTTCTGGGCTGAAAAGCTACCGTTAGACGGCTGCACAGCCTGCATAGTGCTGCTAGCTCTGCAAGTTGAAAAATCAGTGAAGATGACCTGAATTTAAACAAATTGAAGAATGTAATCTGTAACAAAATATATGTACTCTTGATAACGACTTAGAATACTCAAAAAATAGGCTGGAGCTAGAAATGCAGTATTGTGTTTCTTTGCTAACTTTTTTGTGCTGTATAAATCTGAACCAAAARACAAGTGCTGATATCCTGGAAGGGAACAGGCTCCAGTTGTCTAATTTTCTAATAAGAAATTTGACTGGGCATTTTTATGCGAGTAAGTATAAACATATCCCAGGTGGCTTTGGGAGTGTTACTCAGGTCTAAGGGGAGAGCAGTGCATATACCTCAGCGACATCTTCAGTTACAAGCAAGCAGCAGACCAAGTCTTCCTGTGATGCTGTCCAGATCAGCAGATGCCCAGGCTGGATGTGGCCTATTTCAGACTTGAGCTAGAAGGTCTATGTGATTCACCACAGTCCAGGCTCTTCCAGACAAAGTGCCCTGCTAGTCTTGGAGGCCTCTGCATCAAGACTCATGGTGTAGCGCTTTTTCATCAGCAAGTTAATCAGGACAGCGTTGCAGTAAGGAGCACCATCTCTGGAATAAAACTTCAGTCTCCTTGATGATGAGCCTTCCATCTCAGGTAGCTGTGCCCTTGTCTTCCCATCTTCATTCAGTCGTGAGCCCTGCTTCAGCCAGGGTATGTGGTTTAATCATAGGATGAGAATCAACAATTGTCAGGCAGCTGTGGAAAAGGCAGACACCACCAGAGGCAGTTCCTAGCACTCTTGAAAAGGCAATAGGAAGACTTTATGAGATACACGGTTCTGGTCAGCTGTGTTCACATTTGAATTAGTGTTTGAGACGGAGCAAAAACATCCACTAGAGATATAGATATTCTATTTTATAGAAGAGAATGAGAAGTATTTATGCCAGATTTTCTTGAAACCAAAGGCTGGTACTGGTAAAAAAACCAAATGGCTATGAGCTAGTTTTGTTTGTGAATTAAGTTTCTAATGATGAGAGCAGTGAAGCTCTTGTACAAGCTCCTAACCAGGATAGTATGTACAGGCAATCCGACCAACAGTAAAATGGAGGTTCACATAGGTAGGAAGAATTTATGTTCTGCCATTCAGCAGCCCAAAAGCTCTACTGCAGTTGCTTTTGTAAGTTTTCCAAAGTTCATCTGTTGGTCTTCTCTGCTGCCAAATTCTCTCATTGACCACCTCCTTCCACCACTATCCAGCAAGCCCCTCTTTATACCCCATCCCCCTGCTCATCAATCTAGCCCTGCTGACTTCAGCTCAGCTGCGTTGATGAGCTGGCATCTGCTTTCAGTGCTCTTTCTCTTGTGAAGAGAGCTGTTCAATCTCCCTAAGCTTCGGCATTTGATGATGACAAGAGTAGCACCAGTTCAGTTTTTTGACAACACCCTCTGTTGCCAAATCATCTTTCTCTATTCATGGTATGCTGCAGTGTTTGAGGGAATCCCATAAATAGGCTGACTTACTCCATTATAAAAAACATCTTTCTGAGCAAATGTCTGCAATTTTTTCAACTTAACTGAATCCTAGATGCTGAATCCTTTTTGCACTTCTGGTTCATTTTTCTGTTCATTTCCCTCCCTACACAGAAAACTGACAAAATTATCTTTGTCTTTACCCTCTTTAACCTCCCTTTCCCATTTTTCTCCTATAACACTTTCCCCTGAAACAAGTATTTCTCATCTGCCCTCTTCCCCCTCTCTCTCCTATTTGTTCCAGTTTTTAAGATGCCTCTTACCTGTTTCCTTCCCTTTCTTTCTCTGTTTAATCTCTCATTCTCTTCTGGTTTACCCTCCCCGCCCCCATCACCCAGTGAGTGTGATTTAATAACTCATTTCTAGTTCCTCCCTACCATCTCCCCTGTGACTCTGCCCATCTCTCACAATTACTGTTGTATCACCTCGTTCATTTTTATGAAATACACACTTTATAATCCCTCCCCTCAATTCCAGTTTAGGCTCTCTGAAGTCTGCCTTCTGTCTCTTGCAGAAAAACAGTCTTTGGCAAGAACTTCCATCAAACCTAAAGCTGCAAGGATATAATCTTTCTTATTCCACCATTTATCAGCCCTCTCAACACCAGCTGTATTCCTTTTCTTGAAGGTTTTTTTTTTTTTTTTGAACATTGGCTTCCACATCAGTGAGATTAATAAGTAACAGCTAATAGAACATTTTCTTGGTAAAATGAATTAAAATTCACTTGGATTTCCTTAAGTAACTGTCAGGGGCCCTTTCTCCTTGGCCAGTTACACAACTAAATGCATTGTACTTGGCTGTGCTCCTCTGAAGCAAACCTCCACCCTAGCCACAGACAGAATACTGGTATAAAAGAAAAAATAAACTAGGGCTGATCTTTACTTATATTCTTATCTCTCAGAGAGCCAAGGGATTCATTCATAATATTTTCCCTATTTATGAATTCTCCAAGCAGTATGAAGAATCCTCTTATCTGTACTTCATTAAAAGTATTCTCAAATTGCTTCAGTAAATAATTTTGGTCTTGTACAAATTTTCAGTCTTCTCTATTAAAATCAAGTACATATGCTGCAATATAAGCTGCAACCTTCTAAATTAACTTGTAGAACTAGCACAACTTTTAAAGCACATTGTACAGCTGATTGTAATACATCAGTGATGTAAGCTGTATTAAGCATTCAAGCAGGATCCAAAAGTAATACCTTTTAAATTATATAACCGACTAAATGCAAGCCATTAAATGCAGATTCTTAATTCAAATATGCAGTTATTAATTTTTCCATGAATACGCAAGGATTTAAAATGAATGCTAAGATTTTCATGAACATACACACAAGTAAGATTAAGTTTGACTTTGAATAAACTATAGAAAAATACTCATTGGCTGTTCAAACCCACTGCTTGGGCCCAGCACAATCTTTTTGTTTTAGCATTGTAGAACCCCAGATGTCAAGTGATTTAGAAAAATTACATGTTCTGCAATGTAAGAGAAAACAATACAATGTGCTGGCAGAGCACTTAGCACAGTGGGGTTGCTATCTCTCGTGGTCTGTGAGCACTGCCCTAGGAAACATGATTAACAAATTGGAATTCAACTGCAGAACACATGTTACTGCTCTTTGTTTAGCATGCCAGGGAGTGAAATGGGAGAAAGATCCTCGTTTATTACTGGTATATGACCATACCCTATTTGCTTGAACTAAAAGAGAGGTAGAAGTATCATATTTAAACTCATTTATATTCGTGACAATTTTAAAATTGAATCAGGAGCAACCTCACTACAATTTTGATGGGAACAGTTTGAAACCCAGTTTTCTTCACTCACAGGATTATGACCATCTCTTCCCATTCTGGAAGAATGTAAAAAAATATCCATAGTACCAAAGTTCTGATCAAGCTTTCTATCAAACTTTACCACAATTTTTCACAGAATAATTTAGATTGGAAAGGACTTCCAAGGGTCATCTAATCCCACTCTCTGCTCAAAGTAAGGCTGACTTCAAAGTTGGGCTAGGCTGCTCAGGGTCTTGTCCAGCCAAGCTCTGAAGAGTTCCAGAGAGTCTCCAGATGACTTGTTCCAGTGTTTGACCACTGTCATTGTGAAAGTTCTCCTTTATAACCCATGATTTTCCTTGCAGCAATTTGCAACAACTGACTATTGTCCTTTCACTGTGCACCTCAGAGAGGAACCTGTCTTCCATCTTCTCTAGCAAGACTCCTACAGGTAGCTGAAGATCCCCTCAAATGCCTTCTCTTCTCCAGGCTAAACACTCCCAGTACCCTCAGTCTCTCTTAATATGCCACATCCTCCAGCCCCTTCATCACCTTGGCAGCCCTCCACTGGACCGGCTCCAGTTTGTTAGTCTCTTGTACTGTGGAGGGGCAAAACCAGGCATGGTACTTTCAACACTCAAGTGCTGGAGAGAAGGGAACAGTCCCTTCCCTTAACCCCACAGCTACATCCTGGCTAATGCAGCCCCCTGCATGGTTAACTTTGACTGCGGCAAGAGCGTGCAGCAACTTATCCTCCTGCAGATCCATCCACACAGGCACCTGCAGTATTGTACATAGAATCATAGAATCATTAAGGTTGGAAAAGACCTCTAAGATCAT